>DWNA01000299.1:0-27441 GCA_018249835.1 Heliconius besckei | reverse complement strand
TTTTTTATAGAAAACTATTTTAACCGAATTATTCGTGTATGCTTTAGAATTTGACAATAGGTAGAAATCCCGACGATTTGAACTGCTGTAAAATTTGCTAAAACCAAAGATCTGGTTATTATTTTTGGTTATAATATGATAACGATAAAGAATAACATATAAAATTAAGTTTCACAGTAGTTTTATAGTTCACAAACATAATTTAGCTATAACTTTTTCATACAATAAAAATAGTATTACATTATTATTATAAAAAAATATATAACAGAATGACTGTGGTTCGGGCAGAAATGTATAAATGATACTTACATTATCTCTATATATAAACATTGCCAAAAATGGCCTATTGTTAAATTCATACCGTTCACATAAAAATAATATTTATTTTACACCCTGAAATATTTAAGTCGAATACAATTTGTTTGTGAAAGGCAGTAGGGCCGTAAATATTGCTTTGATCGAAGCGCCGAATAGAATCCACTTGGATGCCTTCCAAATAGGCTCCCAGACGGGAGCGCTGGGAGGGTGGCACCCCCTGAATGAATCTATATAAGTAATATTATGATTATCTATTTAGTTTGAGTATGTGTACGCAAACTGTTTAATATTTATAATGTTGTCATTTTTTTATTTAAGTTCAAATATAATATGTAAGTTAATGTAATTAAATATTTATTATATTTTAATATTTTTTTGGAATCCACCAAACAATATTTGTAATAGTCTTTTGTTATATTATGTTTGTGCTTTTTTTTATTTTAACGTTCGCCCTTACCTTCTTGACAATCCAACAAAAGGAAACCTTAATAGCCACTTTTGACGAATAAATTCCAATTAAATAGATACTAGATCTAGATCTAATAATGTATTATCTACATTTGTTCTATTTAAAAAGATTAACTCTGTTCTTAAAATTTATCTATTACTAAGAACTCAAAAGAAAATGAGCTTTTAAGTTAATAAGCGTTACTCTGATTTATAATATAAACCAATAACGTAAATGGGACAGTACGAGGGTGAAACACTGGCTGTCAACACGCTAATAGGGTGCAAAGGTCAAGGGAAGGAAGCCTATATGCCGCTAAGCTGATATTTATATTATTAAAATGCTTCCAATGCTAAACAATACTATTCATAATTCATAAGCCATTTAAGAATACGAATGCAGAACGAGGGACGTTTGTTATGTTATATAAAGATATTACTTTGTTCTCATATAAGCTATATGCGCAAACAAATGTTAACTGGATTTTTCTTTGTATGAGCGGAGAAAATATGTCATCTAGACACAAAGGAACTATGTGTATGCATGGAATTGAGTAAAATAATATTTTAAACGAAAAAAGAAGAACTTTTCTTACTTACTTATGGCCTCTTTAAATTATGCTCAATTATAGTTTCAAATTAATCTTTAAGTTTATGTTTCTAAAAAATATATTATTATTCTATTAAAATACTGATTGTTTCTCATCACAATATAATGTTCGAGCTGTTTTTATATTATCGTCCAGTAGCAAAACTTTGTTGAAATCTTATTAACTAACAATTATCAAATGATTTATTATCATTCTTATGTACAGTAAGTAGTTTATTTTAAATGAAACAATTATTGTATGTCGTTAAAATAAATATAAACGTATGAAACTGATGTCAATCTCTTCATCAGTTTACAGACTATCACTGGACGGAAGATAAGTCAAATATGAATATATGCATTCATTTTAATACGCTGCAACCATCACTTATGTATTACTAAAGTTAAAGCCAGTTTTGAGATATATTAAAAAGTAACAAATATAACATTGCACATTTTAAAAAATTTAAGACACCCTGTATTTGTGGCATTTTAAAAGAAAAAGTACCCAGTTTCTTAAATAATTGAATCTACGATGTTTGGTTGCTTAGGGAGACAGTTACTTCACTTAGCCTAGAGAGAGAGTTACTTCAGTTAGTCTAGACAGAGTCTAGAGTCTAAGATAGTATCACCTGCTCTAGATGTAAAATAGAACCTGTGGTGTTCTAGTTACTCATAAATATATTTCTTAGTATTAAAACGACAGTACCAAAAAAGCAAATATCAACTAGTAAGATCAAATAGAGCTTAATTATAATATTAGTGCTATATAAGTACAATTTTCATTAAGAGTAATGTTCGATATGTATTCGATGCCATACCTACTCCTATATTATTTTATTAGCTTTACTCCCAACGCGGAACTGAAAGTCGTAAAACTGAAATGGGACCGTATTTATTTAATTGCTGCATGAATACTTCGTTCGGGGGCTACTAGATGTTGTTTCAGTTAACGCTCTTGACTCTTAAACGGTGTAAAGAGATTTTGGAAAACACCAACAGTTTATTTTAATATAAATTATAAGTACTTTTCATTTGTGTTGTTGAAAAATAATTTGTGGAGAACTTAAAAATGTTTTAATAAAGAGTGTTTTTTTATTCCTCTTTTGTCAACTTTCTAAATTTATAATAGAAACTCATAGAACGCTAGTAGAAAAGTCAAAATTTCTAATTCACTTCCTAAAATCTTTATTAACAAAGTTTCATTAAAACGGGGCAGTTTAAATAAAGCATGATTCGCGAAAAGATCAAACGGAACAGCCGTAACATTTGGAATGATACTTTCAAAGTTCAGTATAAAAACTACTTTGATCCGAATGCCGTGTAGCGGGCGCGAATACGAAATGAAAGTAATGAAAGCTCTATATTTTAACTCGTTTTTCCTACAGCTTTGGGTAATTATATGCCGCGTAGTAATTAAGTAAGAAAACTATTTTTCTGTTTATGTTGATGCGTCTAACTTAAAAATTTAAAATTCTTTTTTATGATATAATCATAAATGTGAAATAACCATAAAAAGCATTTTTCGTGTGAGAGAAGTCTTAACTAGGTCATTTTTTTCCTTTTTAATATAAAAAATAAAAGATTTGCTTTGGAGTTGTCATGAAAAATATATTTATAATGAAACCGCATTATGAAGCTTTCTACCAACAGGAAAAATAATTAAATCCAAGTATTAAAATTTCGGTCTACTAGATTTTACTTTCGCCGCGAGGTGTTATGTTTCAAGCGCTTTGTTAATTTTAGAGAAAAACTACTTCAACGACCAATAACACTAATTACTCCAATATTGATATTAATTTTATCTTTTGTGAATTATACGTCTCATTAGTTAATCGTATTTATTGCCAAACATTATAGAAAAAACCTATAAATAACAAAAGAAAAATTACAATTCAATTTCTTAATTTCTTACAAAACCTCTTACTAAAACAAATCTGAATATTACTGTATTTTTTTGATTCATTTGTCGTATTCATCTTAATTCTCTGTCAATATATCTTTTCTACTCTGCAAGTACGTTTGCGGAGACTATAAAAGAAAAGACCTTTTTTTTTTCGTTCCCATAGGAATTTCGGGAAATACCCTTTTTGTGCCGCTCTACGTCTCCATAATATAGCTGCTACAAATATCAGCTTCTAATCCTAGTAATGTAGGCTATGCATTATCGGGAATAATGGAAAAGATAGATAGATTCGATGTACGAAATTCGAACCCACGACAAGCACTGACAGTGTATTATTAGTTCAGTAATATCAATTGAAGATCAAAAGTATTCAGTCCTTTAAGTCAAGGACACAGCCTTGCAAGATGCCGTTGCAAATTGGATACACCTAATTGGATTTCCTTGCGTGCGTACGCTACTCTAGTTAATCTAATATATGTACATATATGTAAAGGGGGTTCCCGGGTTTGATGAAATCAATATATTACATAATTATACATTTACAGATTTTTATAATATAGCGCTTTTAATGAGAGTAATGTCTTGGTTTATTAGGTTTTGGCCATGTGACTGGCACTATAGTGTGAAGACTATTAATGAATAATAATAAGCCTAAAAATATCTATCCTGTTTATTATTGTAGAAACATCATCATCTTTACAATTACATCCACAATTATTTAAACTAACATGCTAAGAAATAAACCTACGATGAGAAATTTACAAGACCCTAGCTTGGCAGAGTGAAAGATAGCAAGGCGATGTGGAATGATTCAAGCGTGACTCAGCGTTGTCGCTACTAAAATATTACCAACTACGATATTGACAATAGAGATAAATCCACTTTCATATCAAATGTTATAGTTTCTTTTTCTTCTTTCGTTCTCATAACCGTTGCATATATGTTGCTGAAAATAGAAACCAACGACTGTGTGATTAATAAAAGTTAAAAATTAAGCTATGCAAAATTTAATTAATATAATTGAAACTTCAAATGCACTTAACTGAAATTTAGATAACGTAAATATCAATTTTAATTTTTACGTAGATGGCAGGCAGTTGGTTAATTCTTTAAATGGATGTTCATATTTTGGCAATGTTAATACTAGAACCACATGTGGAATGTGTTATTCTCTCGATACTATTAGTAAATCGTACAAAAATTGGCAAAATGATACAGAGAACCTTAATAAAAATATACGTTTTCTGCTTTGCAAGCATGTGATGCTCGGACGGTATGTGCCAAACGAACTTATGTGGCAAAAACTTTTCATAAGCTTCTAAGTTTTTGAAATGTAACTTCATAGAATTTATGTTTAAAATGTTATACTGTCTTAATGAAATTAAAGTCGTATATAAGCGACATTTTTTGTTCAATTTGTCGTAAGTACTTGACGCGAGCAAATGAAAATATGGAGGAGGGAGTTTTTGTGGCCATTAGCTAAGATGGTATCGGAGGCTTGCCAAGTGGGCGGCTCTTGACTAAGTGGGTGCAGTTGCTAACTTTTTTTCTCTAGACATTTTAAGTTGGCACAATGAATGCTCGATTGTAGTTTAGTTTAGAATGAAAACTAACTTGGGTTGTTTATTTGCTTTAAATTGTGGCTTACTTTGATTTTATTTGACAGAACGCGACGATTAGATATTTAATCTCTTTCCAGAAAATAATTAAGTTCCACCAGTCAATACGCATTGCTTCCAGAATTCGGCGGAAATTGGTCAACGGAGTGTCTTAACACTGGGTTTCCTCTGCGTATTTTACTTTTTATTACTTTTTTTTTATTTCGACTCATGTTATAACAAAAATAAGAAACGAGTACTTCATATAATTGATTCGATATAAATTTGTTTAAACAAATAAATTTTTAATCTTCATTTAATAAACGAAATATACATGTAATTTATATTAGCTTACATAAAATAATGCTTGAATAAATTAAATTAGCATAGCTCTTTACTCATTCGTCTCCTCTAAAGAAGCAGCAATTTTAATATTCATTATCTCGAAGTACTGTTCATAAACCACAATAAAGATTTTTCTTAGTACATAACAACTATTATGGACTTCAATCCCGATCGACGAGCGTTTAAATATTTATGAACGCTTTTAATACTGACAAGGAATAATTAAGAAGCAACGCCCACCCGCATTCAGATTGCAGGCGAATCTGAGGACTTATAGTAAGGCTGAATTCACATCGCGCATTTTTTTAAATATTTTTATGACATAAATCCTTTTCTACGTACTTAGAATAATTACGTAATAACCTGTAAAAAAAACAGTCGAATTGATAACCTCCTTTTCTTACAGAAGTCGGTTAAAAAATAGGACAGTTTCAAATTCGGTCTCATTGAACATTTTTTTGCTTTGTAAAAAATACTCTAATTATAGTTCATACATAATTATTAATCTTATTTAGTTTTTTACAGTTTATAACAAAAACTGTGTTTCGTAAATGTGGATCTGCCGTGAAATAGGTATGGGATTTCTTGACCCACTATTATATCTTTTCTTTAAATAGACCTATAGATTTGAAAGTAGAGTGAATTTTCTCTTTAAATACAAGGTATGCATTAAGTCAAAGAAAAATTAAAATTTTCAGTGCATTTTCAGATAGAAAATGTCGCTGGCCGATCAAAAGTGATCGACAGTGACTGATTGATTTTATCGTCACTACGTCATTAGTGCCACGACCTCGTTCGTCATTAAATTTATGAAAGCTGACACAATACTGAATTTTTAATTACACGATATTCTCTATATTATATCTATATATTGTTTTCCATAGTTTTTCATTTCAATTAGTGTTAGTAAAGTTTTTGTTTGTTTATACTGTTTTGATTCATATCATTGAAATCAAAAATGAGGAAAAAAAACTGAAAAACAAGTTTTTTACACCAAGTGCTCCAAGTGTTAGAGAATGTGCTTGGAGCTATATCTGATAAATTATAATTGTGAGTCCTGAATGGTTTACTACTTAAGCTCTGAAGAATTCCATTATTCAGTTCCATCATCAGACCAACTCGATGATACCATGTTATTGTATTGTCGCTTAAAATACGTCTAACTGTATACTATGAAAGAAGTTTTCAAAATATATCTAAATGCTGATGCTGCAATATTGTAACAAATATATAAAGTATTTAATATTTGACGCGGCGTGGAGTTCCGCCACTTAACATTTGGATAAATAAATCTTGTAGAAATTTAGCACAATAACTAAATATGACTATTAGACGATGACGTTAAAGCAATGTACAAAATTATTTGTTTTTTCATAATAAAGAGCTAGATAAAGCCATGCCTGACCTGGCCATAGCCTTAAAGCAAAATTAGAACCATTACTTCATACTCATTGGATGATACCATGAGATCACCGGCAAAGGTGCGGTGAATAAGAGTATTATGAATGATAATTGACTATGAATATTAATTATTTCTAGTACATTAGAAACGTGATCTGCAGCTACAAAATAATAAGTAAACTTTTAGTTATAATAAAGATTAAAATTATATCAGCTTCACCCTAGCCCACAGCAGGGTAGGCAGAGGGAACCTAAAGTTAAAACACTCCGTTCCCCACTTTCCGCCAAATTTTTCAAGGCATAGCGTGTTGAGTGGCGAAACTCAACACCGGACTTTTGTCTTGGTGCCAAATCAAAGAAATGGAAATATTAATAAATAATTCCCTCGAGTGGGGATCGAACCCACAATCGTTACAGTCACGCCGTTGTGCCTCTAGGCCATGACGGCCTCATAATATACCTAGATTAATAATTGCAAATGATTGTGATAAGACTGATAAGATGTTAAGGGAAGGTTGCTAAAATACATTAGTTAAAACTGCATTTAAATCGGTTTAATAGTTTCTAAGATTAGCATGCTCAGACAAACAGACAAAAAATTAAAACATTTTTTTGAACGTAATAGATTGAGAAATACCGCCTTTGATAGTTTTTCTTATACACATATCTTCCATGTACAGACAGCGACCACTTTTACAGTTTTGTTATGTTTAAATTCCAATTTTTGTAATATTCGGTGTAGTTGACACAAGAATGTCCTTTTGTAAAAACAATTTTGTTTATGACATGCGAGAACTTAGAGAAGAAGCTATAGTACCTACTGTAAGTTGCCATCAAGATTTTAATTAAAGCACCCACCTAATATGACATGAAATAATTACATACGCAAATAGAGCAATTACGAAGGTTAAATAATATGGACACTAGCCAGTTCCTGGATTAAAGGTAAATTTATCTTTCCTGGTCTCATGTTTCCACTTATTCATTATAATTTACATTCATTACAGTAGAGTGTTGCAATCAGTCATCTTGAAATAAATTATGGAAATAAATATTCATTATTTACCACTACTTCGTTAATGAAGCCATTATAAATGTTAAGGTCTATATTTTTGCATACATAAGTACATACATAAATAGCTTCACGCTTTATCCAGACAGAACGGAGCGCCAAACAAATACTACGGTCTCTACATACCTCTTTCGCTTCGTCCACTGTCGTCAACCTTTTCGTACATGTCCTCCGGCGGGGTCCTCATGCTTTTTACGTGACTTTCCTCTTGTTTCACAGTGTCTTTGATACTGTGTTTTCGAATGCCAACCGAGAAATCTTTTTTGCCATTCTTTCATCACTCATTCATTCGACGTGCCCAAACCAACTAAGCACGTTCTTCTTCATTCTCTCCGTGACACACGGAGTCTCCATGAACATACATGAGACTGAAATGGATATGTACTGAGGTCTCCTACCACCGTTGATCTGTCGATAGAGTTATACCCTATATATTATATGACTTCTACATGATAGGAAAATGTAATGAAATATAATTATTCATATTGATGGTATTTAGTTGTCAAATGACTGCTGGAAGGCTGTTTTGTTTTTTACTTCACTTTGGGATTCACCGGGTGTAATAGCGCTATAGTGTAAGCATGTTGAAATGTTTATTTTCTGTCATCTTTGTTTTCACAATAAACAACCATGTAGCAAACTTACACTTTGTTTATCTCATTTCAGGTAGTGTTGGTGTTCATTCTGAGTATAGCATCGCTCATCATCTACTTCATCGACGCGTCCAGGTAAATTGTTTTCTTAGCACTAGATTAGTTGCAATTTGTAGCTGAAATATTAATTCTTACGTATCTTATAATGCTGAATTCATAAGGAATACGTGAGTCCTACAATATCAATGTGATCAAATGTTTTGCTGTATATTATATGTTAGCTTATGTTTTGGGCTTGTGCTGATATTAGTCAAGATACGCTAAAACAATATACAAACAAACATTTCAATGCTTCATATTGCGCTAAATGTTCGCTTCACATGTCATAGATATGTATTATACATACACTTAAATACGCAAGATCACAGAAACCAGAAGATGTATAGCTAAACTAATATCAGTAGACATTATGTTAGACTTAAGCGAGTGGTTCAGCTATAACACTACTTACTATCTGCGGCTCAACACCGTCTTGACTAGTGTCGCTAGCCCCAACTTACAGCTGATGTCTGTATTAGAAGCTTATATGTATTTTGAAGTGTCTCTTCGTTGGGTGCTGTACGCAAATAATGCTGTTTCTTTCTAGTGAGGAGGTGGAGCGATGCCAGAAATGGAGTGACAATATTACGCAGCAGATCGACCTTGCCTTTAACATATTTTTTATGGTCTACTTTTTTATACGAGTAAGTTGGTTAATAATAAATTGTGATAATAATTGTATTACTTCCATTATTCGAATCTGGTAAGGATTTTGGTAACTTGCGAGAGGTCTTAATAAATATTTTCTAAATATTTCCGTTGACGTTCTAACAAGATGCAATGCTTGCGAATAAAATGTATTTCATTAAGAAAATACTTTAACTAAAATTAGTCCACGAGCAGTGAGAATATAGTGTTGCGTCATTTTGTTGTCTAGTCTCTATCTTACTTTAGTACATTGTCCACTAAACACATCAGGTGCAACAAATATATATGTATTACAAATTAAGGACAATTTAAAACTTTGCGAATTATGTCACAAGGATATTTTTTTAAATCTTCAAAATTAGGTAAATTAGATGTGCAGTAAAACAATTAAGAAAAGTCCTAAGTTAATTAAGCGAATCTATGGATTATTTTTGCGGTATCCTATGTATAAACATTTCTCTAAGTGGAAAACAACCGCCATCCATCACGTTATTATTGATCTCCTACGGTTCTTTTTCAATTTTTTTTTAATACAAATATTTGTTTCGTTTCAGTTTATAGCAGCTAGTGACAAACTATGGTTCATGCTCGAGATGTATTCATTTGTAGATTATTTCACGATACCCCCATCCTTTGTATCAATATACCTGGATAGAACGTGGATAGGTGAGTAATTTTATAAAATTATTGATATTAGTTTATTGGCAGTCTTTACTAGATTTTAATTGAAAAAAGCGGCATTTTTTAAATCTTAATTTGGTTGCCCGTTTCATGGCCTGTTGTAATAAAAAAAGTTATATCATCATGTAATAAGCATGATAAGAAGATGATATTTTCGAGGAAAATCTTTGATCCCTCACTCGATGCTTTTGGTGACGGTATTTCTAAATATTATTTGTTTATTCTTCCAGGGCTAAGGTTTCTCCGAGCTCTACGCTTAATGACCGTGCCTGATATTTTGCAGTACCTCAATATATTAAAGACATCGAGCTCAATTCGTTTGGCGCAATTAGTTTCTATATTTATATCGGTGTGGCTTACAGCAGCCGGCATTATTCATTTAGTAAGTTTCATATGCATTGAAAGGCTATATTAGTAAAGCACTCCTTAACTGTAGCTTACAAATTATATGATTAAACAAAATAAGCATAAAACCCAAAACAATATTCTTTTTCAGTTGGAAAATTCTGGTGATCCACTGGAATTTGATAATGCACAGTCATTGTCGTATTGGACTTGCGTGTACTTCCTTATAGTCACGATGTCCACAGTAGGTTACGGTGATGTGTTCTGTCACACGGTTCTGGGCAGAACATTTTTGGTTTTTTTTCTCCTCGTCGGCTTGGTAAGTTTCATTCCCTTATTTCTTTATAATAACAGTAAATATATTTATTATAATTAAAATTAAACTCACAAAACTTTCTCTAAGTTTCAATTTGCAAGGAGAGGCAAGTTTAACTCTAAAGTCTCTCGATGACTGTTGCCGACGTAACAAGATTACACGTTGTATCGCGACACGCTTGCTATTCCTTGCATAAAGCCCTCCAAATAACAAAGCAAAAGGAAATATAACGATTCTTGCCATGAGATTATCTTAATAGCTCACATGGGACTTGGTAGAGATCTGTACTTACTGGTTTAACGCACAGCTCGTTGAATGACCGTAAGCCTGAGTAGTGCACTCTCTAGAGCATGCCACGTGTCAGGCGGCGGCGGACGGTGGACTGCCGGTCCCGCGCGCGTCGTTCGATGTGCTACTAACTTCCCGCTTTCAAGGATCTATCGAAACGAGCTTCGAACCGACTTAAATTGCATGAATGTTTTGTTTTCTTTTGCTTTGTTATGTGATTACCAATGTGCTGCCAGAGGATCCGTCGACAAGCTTTCGGAGGTCGCGTTCCGCGTCCACGTCCACGTCCCAAGTTGGGCCACAGAGTCGGAGCGGAGGCGCCACCGCGCCGTGTGCCCGCGCGCGCGTCCCTCCCCTCCCACCCCGCGTTCTGTGCATGCGCACCTGTGCCTGGCTGTGTTCAGTTGCTCACATCACCGTAGACACACACCTCCCCTTTTTTTACTTTCGCTCCGCTATCCGCTATTTCACCATAGTCTTACCGGTTCATTGTCGTGCACCACACGATGGTGTAAGACTGCGAGTCTTATTCGACACCATGGTCTGTTGCAGGCAATGTTCGCTAGTAGCATTCCCGAAATTATAGAGCTGGTAGGGAGTAGGTCCAAGTACAGTGGCGAGCTGAAGCGTGAACATGGAAAAAGGTATAAATTTGATGTATTCACGGGGAGCTCGAGAGAGTCAGGCCGCGCCAACCGTGTCCGGACTGACTCGCTCGAGCTCTGGGACGTTGATTCACCTCTACAAGCTTGCTCAGTGCCGTCAGATGTATTGTGTTATCTACTCGCGCACACCCGGCGGGCACGCGGGTGGTGGAGGGCGGCGCCGCGCCGGACGCCACGGCCCGCGGGCACGTGGCGCACCGGCAGGCCTCGCTGCACTGCCGCCCGCGCGTTCGGTTCGTGTGCGCGCACTACCATGCGTCTATACCCATTACTAGTCTAGTCACCGGCGAACTACTTCTTTTTAAGTTCTGTTTCATCGATTAGCGTACGTTTCGCACTACCGTCTTGCATGCACCCGGTCGCCGGTCCCTCACGGCTTGTAGGTAGCTCCCTAGCGTAGCTCGGCACGGCACCCAAGTCCCGCACGTCCACACCACGCCACAGCCACACGCAGACAGACGACACTCAAGCCACACAGCCTTGTGCGAGCGCGAGGGTTCACGGCCGGGGCGGGCCGGGGGGGGCGCGGGCGAGGTGCGCGGGGCGCGGCGGGGGGGCGCCGGGGAGGGGGGGCCGTCGCTCACCTCACGGTGTTTGCTGTGTATCTTAGGCTGTGTTCGCCAGCTGGATCCCCGAGATAACCGAGCTGGCGGCGCAGCGGAACAAATACGGCGGCCGGTACAACAAGGACGTCCGCCGCAGGTACCCTGCTCTCACGCCCCCGCTCCACAGGCTTTCTCACGGTTTCGATCTGACTTGGTTGATTGAATGCGGAGTTTGCTAATGAAATTTATTAATCCTTCACTAGAATCGGTCTCTCGGTGCCGTGGCGCATGCTCGAAGAGTTAGTTCCCGGCGGCCGCGCCCCTCTCCCCGAATACGAGAGATAGGCGCGCGGTCGACCGACGCACTACTACATGCCTTTTTTCGTAAATTACACTCGAGATACCATTGAGCTTTTTAATCCTTCTAACGAGACTAGATGTGGAGAGAGCCGATGTTTTGTAATGCTGTCGATGAAGTAGTGTTTGGTTTGTTCGCTTGCACACGATGCCTGTCGCCACGCTGTAGCGCTAGCTCCGGCACCTCGCCACGAGTCCCGAGATCACACACAGCCAGTGCCCGCGCGCCCCCCCGCGCTCTGCGCCCGACCGCCGCGCCGCCCGCGCGCAACGGAGCCGCCCCGCGCCTGCCGACAGGGCGGCTCCCTTCCGCGCCTCACTCACCATCTTGACTTGAATGTGAATGTCTTGTTTTGTCTGTCGGCGTTTAGGCGATATTTGCCAGTTGTATCCCAGAGATAATTGACTTAATCGGCACTAGACCCAAGTATGGCGGCACCCTCAAGAATGAGCGGGGACGCAGGTGAGCCGCTGTCTTCACTCCGTTCCGTTGAATGTGTTCCGTGTTGTAAATCTATATCTTCCTTTCCTCTCTTAGCACGCTTCTGTGTTCTCACTTATCTTTGGCGGGACGCGAGTCCCGCGCGTTATCTATGTTTTGAGTCGATATTCATTTTAAATTATGTTACTTTAAATTGGTATGAATAAAGTTGAATAGAAACCAGCAGATAGTGGCTAGTGTAATCGCTCGTCATATACTCGTAGGTATCATTATTTATTTCTGTTAGTGTACGTACGTACGTAATGAGGAATGTTAATGGTAATCGTAAAGCTTAGTTGCGGCGAGTTAATGTTGAGTGGTACAGTAGTGTGTTGTTGGAGTTGTCGTGTATGTCGTGTAATCGTGCTCCGGTCGACAGCTCCTACGCCGGCTCCTGCGCGAGCCCGCGCGGGGGGCTGTTGCCCTTGCGACCTACCTACCTCCCTCCTGCACGTCTTATGTAAATGTACTCGTAATGTTGACCCTCTTAATGTTTGTAATATGTTATGTTCTTTCAGTCGACCCCTCGGTTATTAGTGTAATGTATTTAACGTATAAATTCATAGAGCGTGGCAAGGCTGTGTGCATTGAGGACATTGTTAACGCCAAATTAGTTTAGATTTCGGCATAACATCTGTCATGGTTGACATCATACTAGAGAAGATATACACACATCATTCATACAAAATTTAAATTTGGAACTTTTAAAAATTGTTTGCGAATTTATGCAGCCATAAAGTAGATTGTAACGTTTTATGATCAAAATGAATTCAGTTCCTTTGCCACACCTTAGATGAATACATAGATATTGTACTGCATGCTGTGTTTAGATACTGCCGACTGTTCTATTTTTATTTCTTTCTAACTTTCTTGTTTGTCAAGTACTAACGTTTGCTCTTCCGTATTCTAAGTTTTGTAAAAGTTAACTCACCGTACGCCATCATTGTCTCGACATGTTACTGTTGCCCACACCCACACCCATGCCGTGCCTATCCTATCCTCTAAACTTGAACTTATAAAGAACTGAGCCATATCATGTCAACTACAACATTTTTATTGTACGAAGAACTATAGTTTTTAGCGAAAACTGTACTGAGAGGCAAGCTTTTGAGTATCGTCGCGCCTTTATTTTAAAGTCAATTACGATCGTCTAAAGGCAATTGTGAATGTGGTAAATTTTCCTTTAGTATTGCAACTACTTTTATATAAATATCTAAAAAATATTCAAACTCTTCACACAAACTTCATTTTATATATTGCCTATAGACCTGAAGACCATTACGACATTCACCTTGAAGTCACTACAGAATTTAAAAACTATTTCTTGCAACTGTACACTATACACAACATTAAATATTTAAAATACTTTATCAAATATTACGCGAACTTAACAAGGGACTTTATTTTTTGTATTAGTGGTGGTTATTACCCAAGTGATGTCATTATGCTGTTTTTTTTGTTTTTTTTTTTTATTTAGTGCGGTAGATAGCTACAAAATCCTGAAGGGAACTGAGTTTGTTCAATAATTTGTGACTGTTTCTTCCGTTTTCTATGTCATTATAATAAAATTCACATCATATTTAGAGATATTAGATAATTAAACAATCACAAGTTAACGAACAAGAAGCTAAATGTAAATTGAAGACTACTTTACTGAGCAAAGTCTTCATTTATCAGTATATAGATATATTAATTCAGCTCAGAATAGTGCCCACTTACACGTAATACATGATTCATTTCAAACAACATCTATGAACATAGCTTGAATGAAGATTTTGTTTTCGTAGTCCTATCACGCTTGTGTCATCTATGGTTTTATTTGACTCTGTTGATACCTAAATATTGTTCTGTTTTGTCATACCTTGTGAAACGCAGATGTTGAATAAAACCTCAATTATTATATTGCTATACTTCTTTCTTCTTTTCTTTTGACTGTCGAAATTAGCTTTTGTAAAATTTTGCTTTTAAAATATTTGTAAAGATAAAGCATACTTAATCATTTTTGAGCTTTAAATTTAAAACTCTTGTGCTATTTTCTGAAGATAAAATTTTGAAAATAAACGCTAAAATCTAAAATAAAGCTTTTAACTGCTTCTATTGTTTCTTCATAAAGTAATAAGTTTTTATAGTAGAACTATCTAAAAGCTTGCCAGGATAAATGTTATAATATATTCATACGATTTCAGGCATATAGTCGTATGTGGACATATAACGTACGAATCAGTGAGCCATTTCTTAAAAGACTTCCTACATGAGGATCGTGAGGATGTGGATGTTGAGGTTGTTTTTTTACACAGGTAATAAATATGATTTAGAAATTTTAGTAATATTTGTATAAATTTGTACCTAGAATAAACTTATACTCGTATTTAGCAAAGTAACTATAGATAACATGATATTGAGATATTATTGAACGGTAATTAATGAGCTTAGAGGTGGTGAATCATGTACGATCGAACGACGCTTTCAGAAAGGAGCCTGACCTAGAGCTGGAAGGTCTCCTGAAACGTCACTACACCACCGTCGAGTTTTTTCAGGGTACAATGATGAATGCCGTCGACCTTGAGCGAGTCAAGGTTAGAGTAAGACGAAATAGCGCAGGCAATTAGATACCGCACGGCCCTTATTTATCATTGATCGCGACTAATCGAACCAGTATTTTTTATTCATTTATTATGCATACGGACCTTTTCTTCTGTAAAGATGCTGTTTCATAGTCACAGTAGGATTTATCACTTTGGTAATTTTATCTTGTGATTATTTTGATGCAATCATTGCTTCCGGTGGGACTGGGGTACCTTGTCGGCCAGTAGAGGGCGCTCCCGTCCCACTCCACTACCGCGTATTTTGGTAGAATGCATGGTACGGTCGGCCCGAAACAGGCGGCGGGTTGGCCTAAATCTGGTCCGTAAAGTTAACTGAGCGTTGATGGCAGGAAACCGCCCGACCTGGAGCTCGAAGGCCTGTTCAAGAGACACTTTACTACTGTGGAATTCTTTCAAGGCACCATTATGAATCCAATCGACCTACAAAGGGTAAAAGTAAGTAACTGCACAAACAACGATGTGATATTTGGGCGTGGTGTCGGTTTGAAGCTGTGCAGTCTTTTCCATAGACGTAGAGCGATGCTCGTTCGATACTGTTACGAGAGGGCGTTCTATCGTCAGCGTGATGTACAGTTCCCTTCTAATGCCATGACCTGGCTGTTTGTGTGCCTATCGCTACTGTTGTTCCATCTCTCCCCAGCCGGCTCACACGGCCGATATGTGTCTGTAAACCTAACTGGGTGTTGTGTGCGAGTTTGGCCACTAAATGTTCTCTAAACAATCGATATTTCAAAGTACTTAACAAAAACAATTTTTTAAAGTGCTAGTACAAATTGGCATTAATGGTTGCCGCTGAAAGAGTTTCCTCTTTTTTTTTCAAAATTGGCTTGATTTAGTAGATTAAAGTACAGATGTCGATTGTCGATATTGTTGAGTGTTACGGTAAGTTTAGATGCATGGCTTCGTTTGTATGAGAATGTCAGTTAGCATGTTTTGTGTAATCCATCTGCTTTTTTTTTAATTAGTGACTAATGATATATTATGTATCGGAACATTACCATTAGTCGTTTTTGTATGTCAATCTTAATAGATTTTAGCTTTTGAACACTTTCTATGCTTATGTCGATATTTTTATAGTATACCTACTTAATTTCCTGTGTTTTTTACAAACTAATTAATTTGCATGATTTATTGTCTTCTGCAATCACCTTTAGCTTAAGGTTTTATATCTTCGAAAAGAACAGTTACTAACTTTTACTTAATAAAAAAATCGGTAAGTATCAATAATTCCAATAAAAATAAGTTTAAAAATGTAAATTTATCACAGTTTGTTTCTTTAATATTTTGTAGAACAATTATATTATGAGAGATTTCTTCAAACTTTCATACTCAATCAACGCAAATATAAATTAGGTACACGAAGCAGACGCGTGTTTGGTGTTGGCCAACAAGTATTGCCAAGACCCAGACGCGGAGGATGCAGCAAATATTATGAGGGTTATCTCTATCAAGAATTATTCTGACGACATCAGAGTGATCATTCAGCTAATGCAGTATCACAACAAGGTAAAGAACAGCTTAAAGAGACATTGTATTTATTTTTAGAAACCCAGCGGTTGTTTGCAGTAGTCCAGTTTAAGAATTTAATTTAAAATGTGTAAAAATTGTATAAATCAAGGATCTAATGAGGATTTCTTTAATTCTAGGCCTACCTCCTGAATATTCCATCATGGGATTGGAAGCAGGGCGACGACGTGATCTGCTTAGCCGAACTGAAGCTGGGTTTCATCGCGCAAAGCTGTCTCGCGCCCGGTTTCTCCACAATGATGGCCAATTTGTTTGCTATGAGAAGTTTTAAAACGGTCAGCTTATTTTCACTCCTTTTAATCAATTTTACTTGGTGTACTTGGGTTTATATACATATGTGATGGGTTCAAATCCCACTTAAGAGAATATCTATTATCATTTTAAAATCTATTTCTATTTATAATATCTAACTGTACCAAACACAATAATGAGTCTATAATTTAGTCTGTGCGTGGACTCAAAGCCCAACTGAGTGAAAAAATCAGTAATTTCTTCTTAACCCTACTAAATACATTGGAAATGCCATGAAAAATTAAATATTGTACTCATTATTCAATAATAATTAAAAACGCGGATGATTTAACCTAACATATTATATGCGACATTTTCGCAGTCACGACGAAAAGCTAAATGGACATATGACTACAAACGAGGTACCGGAATGGAAATGTATACAGACACATTGAGTTCCACGTTTATTGGATTACTATTTAATCACGCCGCTGAGTAAGTCAACGATCGTTTGCAAGCTGATATTGAACGCGTACTAGTTCAATGTCCAGGAACGTTACTAACAATTATATAGCTTACCGTCGCTTCTAAAACGTCTGTTTTAGGTCGTCACCGAGACCCTGATAGCTGGCACTATAACTATAGATTACCTGATTATAGAATAGTATAATTATAGGAATTGTAGAGAACTAATTGTAAATTTTGTATTATAAGCATAAGTGATTGTTAATTAATATGTGGCACACGAGTAAGCTTATATTTGTCATGATATCTAGAAAGACCTTTTTTCTTTAAGGAATATGCATGTTCTCCGAATTCAATGGCATCTACTGCAAAATTTTGCCGGTGAGGCTAGTTCTAATAATAATACTTTAGTTGTTTATGAATTTATATAACATCGGTACATTAATATTATGTGTAAATATATTTATGATATGCGTATAAATATGATATACGATACTTTTGTATAACTATCAAAATCTTAACATCTTTTCCTTAATTTGTTAGCGACTCGTGTGCCCAAATACACATCAATAGATACCATTACGTCTGTAAGCCTGTGACTAACACGGCACTCGCTTCAGCATACGTCCCACTTGTTTGCAGTCCCCCGACACGCAAGCTTGGCAGAACGATTACCTGCAGGGTACCGGTTGTGAAATGTACACGGAGACTCTGTCCACGTCATTCACTGGAATGAGCTTTCCACAAGCAAGCGAGTAAGATGTCCGATTTGCTTTGATTTAACAATTCTAGTTTGTCCATGACTGTCTTTTTGACTAATTTCATGATTTCTTGTATGCTTCCTTACTTAAACTGACTGTTCTCTCTTTTATATTAACATTTATCATTTCTAATTACTTGATTGTAAGGAAAAATACAGGATCAGATAAATAATGCATTTGTAGGTTATGTTTCACGAAACTTAAGCTGTTATTATTGGCGATCGAGATCAAAGGCGAAGAGGGTGCGGACAGCAAGATATCCATCAATCCGAGGAATGTGAAGATTCATGCGAACACCCAAGGATTCTTCATTGCTCAATCGGCTGATGAAGTTAAAAGGTAAGATTGAAATAATAATCTGCCCACCCTGCTATATGCGGGGTACAGCGTTAAGGTAAAAAAATACACAAAAGTGTTTTTGTAATTTGGCAGACACAAATATATTTCTAGACAAATAAAATTTCTTTATTTTTCATTTCAGAGCGTGGTACTATTGCAAAGCATGTCACGAAGACATCAAAGATGAAACACTCATCAAGAAATGCAAATGCAAAAATTGTAAGATCTTTG
Source organism: Heliconius besckei (assembly GCA_018249835.1). Lineage (NCBI taxonomy): Eukaryota > Metazoa > Arthropoda > Insecta > Lepidoptera > Nymphalidae > Heliconius > Heliconius besckei. Next base: position 8,587 of record DWNA01000299.1, on the reverse strand, counting down.
CTTTATTTAACAACCAATGATTTAATTAAAAAGGAAAGTCCAAAATAGTTTGCAAATTAATTAATATATAATTATAATATATCCATTTATAATAAATATTTTTTAATAATATAATTCTGTGACATTCTTTCTGGAACTTGAACACTTGCTCTAAAGGACCACTGATAACACTTTTAATATTTATATTTTACATTTTACACTTTAGGATCTTGATGTGTCACTATTTTTGTTTTTATATGTGAGAAATTAATATGTTCGGCCTAAACTTTTAGTGACCGCGCACCAGCGGAAGGTTGGAGCCGATATAGGTAACTTGCACCACACCTAAGCATACAGATTGACGTTTTTCAATTTATTTTCGTGTATACTTTTGAGTTGCTTTAGTGGTGTCCGTACCTCACAGTCTGGATCGGCTACAAATATGATCCGTGCTCGATTAGCATTCATTGTGTTTGTCTGCTCGTGAATGGACTCAAAGCACTCTGATATCATTTCTAAGCCTCGTGAGAGATTCCCGCCCCCTCGTTTTGTCCAGTGCATCATTCAATGTATACAAACACCACAATCGCAAGCAAATCTTTTGTAGCTACACTGTTTGGTCACGATTTTCTGACACTCTAGAACGAATGGAGGCGTAGATATAAATTGACATGATGCACTCAGAGCCCAGGCATATGCATGATATTGAAGTAGAATTGAATTTCGCAAAGCAACTTGCACCTTCATTTAATCCCAGACACTTTAGTTTAAACACTGTCTATAATGCAAATCCATGAAAGCATGTCTCAGAAAGATCAGAGTGATGAAAGACGCTAAACAATTCATAGGGAGTGAGCTTCGGAACAAGAAAGGCTTCATAGAACAGTTCCAGCTTGCCTGTGCTAATAAAACTAACGCACGGTCCAGAGATACGGTCGCTACTCATTGTGATATCATCGCATTTAGTGAATTCAAATTTATAATTTCTCACACATAAGTGGTCACTATACGATTGTGTTATCTTATCCAAAACCTTGGAAATTAAAAATTTGATTCTATCAAACATCAAGTTCCCAATTTCCTCGAGAGCCTACGTGTGTGTCAGTGTTTGGATTTTTCCAGATGTCGGAATGATGATGATGCAGACGGGGATGGTGAAACAAAGTGTTAATACGTACCAAAGTATCGACGGTACGGAGTAAAATCACTATTACCGTACCTCACTGTACTAATTTAACCGCATAACTAACAAAAATATACAGTTGGGCTACAGTATGCTATCACTTATACCACACACGCAGTTAGCGAAGCTACTACACAATTAATAACTACGATATTGCTTGACTGTGGTTAAATAATAGGGTATAGTGGAAAGGGTCTAAAATATTGCTTTTGGGTACCAATAATCAGTTATATATTTCAAAATGTTGATATGACAAATGTAAATAATATGAAAAAAATATTTAAAAATTAAAATATTTTGTCCATAATAACATACATATTTAAAAACATAACCACCGACATAAAAATCAATCAGAATATTGGTGACCAAAAGCCAAATAAGAAACACTTCGGTCACCTAATAAAAAATGTGTAGCAATTCTAAGCTTTGCATCTCTGTCTGCATATAATGTACATTTATATATATTTTATTTGCCTTACTCCTACCCAAGTGCCCTCATACAAGCAGGATATAATCATAATGTAATTTAACTGGCTGTAAACGTTTGTTTCTTAATTCAGTGGCTACATTCAGGAAAGGTGTTCGAGCCGTCCAGATGGTTGGCCGGGCAAGTACGTAACTCTTGTAATCGTATCAATGTACGGGTGACAGTACGTGGACTTCAAACTGTCCTATTGCTTCCAAAATTGCGGAAATTTTACAATTAATATGAAATTACCGTTTATATTAAGCTTTTGAGTTACAAGGATCCACTTGTAAAGGCAAAATCAGTTTTTAAAACTCGCAATTTTGTAACCAAATCCATGAATTTTGCAGTCCGCGTACAACCTAAATGTCGTGTCGATACGGTGTCGGTGGTCGCAACTCGCACGCACCAAATATAGCAATATCGTCCTGTTGTCATTGTATTGTATACGTTATCTATGTGCATACAGCAGTTAGATGTTTCGCCTCTCTATTAGACTTAAACATAGAGAGAAATTTGTGATGTCATTTTATTTTTTGGTCTTGTTAATGTTACTTATCGTAAACAATAAACGTATATCTAGGAGTATATTTGAACCCTAATTCTGCATCGATAGTCCCTCTGAAATGGATGTTGTAAAGTTATAGTTTTTATATTACGTGCTTATAATTGAGACAAAATTTTTCTAATTCTCATCATGTTGCAATAGGAAACGTTTAATTTAAAAATTAGATGGCCCCGCCTCGATAGAAATATGTGGACCTTGCTGTGATCAATGCATCAGATCCGACGAAAATTTGGTATACGCTACTGTATTTTAAGTAAGATTTGAAAATTACATTATTAGAGCTCGAACTATCGTTAATTTTAGATATATAGTAAGCTCAGAATCTCCCAAAATCACCCCTAAAATATCATACCATCCCCACTAACATTAGTCATTTTTTCATTATTAAAGAAATTTACCTAAAACAACTAAATATTAACAGTAGCGTAGTCTTTAGTTGCACACCAAGCTTGTCTGGTATTTGTTTAAATGTTGTCTGTGTTAGTTGTAGTGTGTTGCATGTGAATGTTTTAATTAAATTAACTTAATTTAATGTAATTTATACAAATAATTGATGTTTCTTTATGGTAAATTTGTCTTCCAACATCAGTTTCACCTTTACCACATTTTTGATGTATATCTAAAATATGGATGCTTGTCAATTCTAACTACACAGCTTTTGAAATATTTGGTTTATGTTAAGGTGAAGCCGATTTGTCATTTCTTTTATAAATGTATCATCAAATTTCATAAATAAGTGGTAACAGTACTTGCGATGTGTAGGTATTATTAAGTGGTGTATCGGAATGCGAACTTGTGCTGATGTTTTGCAGATGACCACCATCCTCCCCCCACCTTCACGCCGCCAGAGTTGCCCAAGAAGGTCCATGTTCGAGGTACATCCCACGGGATTGAGTGATTTCTTATTATTTTTAGTGTTTAACTACACACCAAAGGAATTTGACACTGTAAATTTTATATTGACAATTCTGATATAGATTCTGAATAGAATTCTGTTGGCAAGGCTTTGGGTATCGCGTTCTAAGGAACAACCAAATGAAATATTTTAAAAACACATACTTTTTTTATTTGTAATTCGTATTGATTAATTTCTGCATTTATTTACATTTTTTTAAAAACATAAAGGAACAGCAACATTTGCTGGTTTAGCATAGGATCAACGGAGCAACACGTATTGTATGAAGTTTAAACACGATTCCCAAAGTGATATAAATGTTACTGCATCCAGAGTTGTCCATACGAAATTTACTAAATATGAGAGTGATTTTTTTATTTCCTTTTAATTCATCGGTCCACACATTTTCAAGCCAGCATAGGTTGAGCAAGTTGCACTTAGATGCTTCACGCCTTTCATAGCACATGGCATTGGAAGCCATTGCGAGATCCGACTTGCATCATCGAGCATGTTCCCAGCTAGACTAACTATCGCTATACAAGCGAAACTCCCATAAAGATTAGGATTTAACCTTTAACACGACCCAACTACAGTTTTGTTTTGCATCGCATAAGAACCCAGGTTAAGAAGATTCCATTGATCTATGCTTCTTGGTTAACTCTAAAGCGGAACATCATATTTTCTGGTTTGTAACCCCTTTGCCTTGCGAACCTTCCATGCATCTTACTGTTTCTTTAAACCTATGAATGAATGCCCTTGAAGCTTCTTGTTGTAGCTTGGATCCTGTGTACCTTTGCATAATGTTTGTGATGAATTCATTTGTTTAACGAATTGAGTTTCTAATTATTACTAATCATTTTGTTTTGGTTTGTTGTTCAAGGTGAAATCGCTAGAGAAAGGGGCGAAGATATTAGTTGTAAGTATTATTTAATTAATATAATCTTCAATAGGCAATGGGAAAACGTGAAATTTTATATGGTCAAAAAAAAACATATTTTACACATTATGTTATATTTTAATATAATGTTTGTTTTACAGATTTATATAGACTCTTTTATAGTGTGTATTTTTGTTAGTAGGTTAATAAAGTCACAAATTGATTAAAATTCATCGTTAGATTTTTCTATTTCTCCTATTATGTAGAGATAATATAAAAATATCGCACCATAATATACATACTCACAATAAGTCGGACCAAACTACTTTGTTTTCTTTTTGTTTATCCGAGAAAAAAATATCCTCATTATTAAAGCATAGCCACCAAAGATTGCTGTAATATTTTTCTTAATTTCTAGTAATAAATCGTAATCACCGGAGTGCGCCCACTGCTCTACTGTCACCAACAGCTAATCAACTGATGAACACAACGAGGCAAGTCAACAAAGTCAAACCGAACGTTAACAGGGCTCCGCCCGACACGTAAGTCATTTAGCGTTATAGTAGTAAATGTTTTATATACTAATACTAATGTTACAATACCCTTTCTGCCTTACAGTCTACAGGTGAATCATTTTTATTTTAACGTTGGCAATACCTTTGGTATAGATAACTAAAAATATTTGATAGTAATAATAATAATATCCAAATGTGGCACAGATTAAATATAATAAAAGTAACTATCTACCACAGATACAAATACAATATATTTATTTATACCTAGGTAATTCCCTACATCACATTAAATTCTAAATAGATATCTAAAATATCTTTTTATAATATTCATATGTAATTAATCAAAATCAACCCTGTAAAAATTAAGTTTTCTTTTCTGTCAAATTAATATTATTACTGCTTTTTACAAGCATTCGATGTCTGCTAGCACGAAGTGCACAATGTATGCACGGCACATGTATATTGTATATCTGTCTATGATAATTACCATTGTGTTGCACTTTCCAACTCATCGGAACAATGGAGACGATATTCTGGCCCTGTTTGCAGGAATACGCAAGACCAAGATACGAATTACCAAGCCTATCATCTAGCCTACGAAGTGAAAAAACTCATGTAATTTCTATATAATTATATATCACCTAGATAATTTCTATCGGTAGTTTTGACGTTGATAATGTTTTCTTTCAGTTTCGTAGTGAACGGCTATGTGTAGATGTAGAATTGTATCTTCAATTGTATTGTTGTAATTTTTTAATTTATTTTATCATATTTTCATCATAAAATAATCACATTCCTATCTAAGCACGGCACTTTTCGTCTTTTCGACTTTTTGTAGAATGTATGAAGAATGAAATTAAGTTCCAGGTGTATGATACTTAGTTTTTTAGAAATAGTTGAATTAGCATTGTGCAGTTATTATATAATTTGCTATATAGTTATATTATTTTAATTATACTTGTAGTCGTAATGGATATGCCAAGAAAAAGAAAATATATACCAATATAACGTAGATACTTAAAATGGTTTTCTTTGCAAATATTTGTAGATTTTGCTATTTAACATTAGTAGTTACTTGGTATATTCATTTTTTTATATCTAAACTGATTAGCGTAAACATAAACAAAACCACTAAAATATCACCAAATAATTCAACAAGCAAGGTTTTAAAAGCACACAAATGAATTCTGAATTCCGCACTGTGTACAAAGCACGCAACACAAAATGGCGGGAATCGGAAATGTAAAATTATTTTTTTTTTTAATTTAGGCCAACGAGTAGAAGTAGTGGCGGGAATCAAAACAGCAATGGCGTAAGTTTGCCGGCTGGCCTCGCTGACGACCAGTCGAAAGATTTCGACTTCGAAAAGACTGAAATGAAGTACGACTCCACGGGAATGTTTCATTGGAGTCCAGCGAGGAATTTAGAAGATTGTATTTTAGTATGTATATTTTATGAAACTTTGATTGAAAGACATTATTTTGTTTTTGATTATTGTTAGATTGTGACCGTTATGGCGCAGTTGTGCAATGACTGGACTGTTTATAGTTGTGTTGTCTTCAAATCTCAATTGATTGAATGTTGTTCTCGGTATGATTAGATGAAGTGCTGCGTTTACAAAATTATGCTCTCTTAACTCTTTTACTATACATTATGTATATGGTACTAATGCTATATCAATATTATAAAGCGTGTTTGTCCGTTGTTAGCACTAATCTCAGGAACTACTGGTTCGGATTAAAAAAAAATAGTCTCGGGTGGAAGTCTGTGGCCTCTGGCACTTTTAATGTGTCATATAAACGAGTACTCGTATACCAATCTTAGTTATTGCCATTTGACCACGCGGGGGACCACAGGTTTATATAAAAACATTTTTTTAATACAGGACAGAAACCAAGCGGCGATGACGGTCCTCAACGGTCACGTGGTAGTCTGTCTATTTGCGGATCCCGACTCCCCGTTAATAGGTCTACGGAACTTGGTAATGCCGTTGCGAGCCTCCAACTTCCACTACCACGAGCTGAAGCACGTCGTCATAGTTGGTAGCGTTGAATATATAAGACGTGAGTGGAAGATGTTGCAGAATCTGCCCAAGATTTCTGTGTTGAATGTAAGTAGGTCTTTTATTTTTATTTCATTATCGTCGATTTGCAATTATAGTTTGACATAGCTGAGCTTATGATAACGTAACCCACATTTTATTACTTGAAACTGAAAAACTGAGTAATGTAAAAAAAATGAATAGAATAGAAATAACTTTATAATGAGGTGTTATAAAAAATATCTATAATTATTAATATAAAAATATCTATACTCATTACATAAGTCCTCACTAGAAAATTATTACCATTTGTTCTTCTATGTTTCAATGTTTTCAATATTTACAATGAATGATTATTTTACTTTAAAATTAATCAAAACTAAGAACTAATCAATTAAAATATTTTTTTCCTCTACACACAGGGTTCACCGCTAAGCCGGGCCGACTTGCGTGCAGTTAATGTGAACCTATGTGACATGTGCTGCATACTGTCAGCGAAGGTGCCATCCAACGATGACCCGACGCTGGCCGACAAGGAAGCTATCCTGGCTTCGTTGAACATCAAGGCCATGACCTTCGACGATACCATCGGGGTGCTCAGCAACAACACCGCGCCGGTGGGCCCTGCGCCGGTGCTGCTGCAGCGACGTGGTTCGGTCTATGGCGCCAACGTGCCCATGATTACTGGTGGGTACATAGTATACTGGTGCATTTTTTTGTATTTGGATGTCAATTTAGCTTTCCCGGTTCCGTTGGAAATCAAATCTGTGATATTTGACGGTTAGTCATACGCCGGTAGTGTTGCAACGACGCGACTCCACTTATGGCGCTAATGGAACTATGATGACTGGTAGGTATCACGTAGTTTAGTAGTTATGGGTTCAAACCTCTATATTGTAGTATTTTATATAGTATTTATTGGTATATATTTTGTCGATCCAAATAGCAATTTGATGAACGTTGTATGAACGAGTGAAGTTACGTTTTTGTCAAATTTGTCAAATGAAAAAATTAAAACAAAGACACCGAAATCTAAAATAATTTATCAATTTCATACCATTCTTTGAAACCAAAGTAAACTTTCAAATATTTTCAATCGTTTCAAATCGAGTAACTGTCAAATGGATCGTAAGAATTATACTAAAGTGCGTGATAACATGATTTGTATTTTAATAATTGTAAACCAAATACCAATGTACAAACCAATGAGTTACGAGTTCAGTATAAGTAGAGATTGTAAAACAATTCTTTAATTATAGAACTGGTAAACGACAGCAACGTCCAGTTCTTAGACCAGGACGACGATGACGATCCGGACACCGAGCTATACCTGACGCAACCGTTCGCTTGCGGGACTGCCTTCGCCGTCAGTGTCTTGGACTCGCTTATGTCTACTGTGAGTTCGATATTTATTTTATTTTTTTTATTCATGATAATATTTTAAATTAAAAAACTGTGTAAAAAACGGGGAACGGAATGTTTAACCCCAAGTTTCCCTCTGCTATATGCGGGAGGCAGAGTAAAGGTAATATATATATAATTCGCACAAATTCCAGACATACTTCAACCAGAACGCGCTCACATTGATCCGGTCGCTGATAACGGGCGGCGCTACGCCCGAGCTCGAACTCATACTGGCGGAGGGCGCCGGCCTGCGCGGCGGGTACTCCACGCCCGAAAGCTTGGCTAATAGGTAAATTCTAATTTTATTTAAATAAAATACTTGAATTAAAAACTTTAACAGACATGCCCCATAAGTTACCAGTTTTCTTTAAATTAAGGCTTTTAAAAATTTTGCCAATTTCATCTGGTGACACATTCTTATACACAAAATTTTGTCTACAACTATTTACATGGGTTTTTAGTATTAGTTCTGCTTCCGACGGAGATGATGGCAGTGAACGTGTTACTTCAGTAGATATATCAGAAAAAAAAATTGAAAAGTATTTGCCACTTCTAAGTCTGAATTTAAGATTATATTATTAACTTTTAATTTAATAGGTTCACTGACAGCTCTAGATCTCCCAGTTACAGTAGTAACAGCATCCCATGTAGCTTTTATT
>DWNA01000298.1:0-27443 GCA_018249835.1 Heliconius besckei | reverse complement strand
TGTCACTTTCTCGGATGCAAGCATCCGAAAATCGCTCACCTTCACGTCTCCAAACCCTAATGCGTCTATCATCATTAAAAAATTTCACTTTACTCTCATCAGTAAACAACACTGTACTCCAGTCACTATGTCCCATGCAAGATGTTGCCTTGCATACGCTAAACGATTTGCACGATGAGCACTTGTTAGTGGAATTCGCACTATTCGTCTTCTGGAGAACTACTGGTCTTCGTGCAACCAGTCCCTAATCGTTTGATCACTAACGCGGGTACCTGTGGCTTGCCGCAAGCGATTTTGCAAGCCGTGAGCCGGTGATAAAAAGCTCTCTTCGCGCAGTCAAGCGAACATAGCGGTCTTCTGGTGCGGAGCCGGATCTAATTCTGCCTGATCCTCGTCTTCTGGATACCGTTCCCGTCTCTTGAAAACGATTCCAAGCATTTTGGATCGCTCTTCATGAAAAGCCGAGCTGTAGAGCTACAGAACGTTGTGAATGTCCTTCTTGAATTAAAGTTACAGCTGTGGTTGTGGTTGGTAAGTCCATGTGTCGTCGAAAACATGGCATAGTGTTCGGTAAAGATCAATTAAAACGATAGCTAAACAATATTTGAACTATGCACGACTACTTCCAAACTTTGACTGGATTTAACTATCAACATAAATAAGGGTGAAATAAAGTGCTTCATAAAAATCTCTAAATCTACCTACTTTTACAATTTTTTGCTGGCAGTATACTCTATATAGTATATAGGACTTGTAACTTAAGATGAACGTACCATAAGTATCAACCACTCAAGATTGCATTCATGTCAATAAATTAACCCAAAGTGCAAAAATACGTAGTGGCCCTTATTTTGTTTTGACTAGTTTACATACATACATATATATGTATGTATATATTGTAAACATAATTGACAATTACGTTTATCCTCTAATAAATCAGTTTTACATTGTATTCCACACACAGCAGGGTAGGCAGAGGGAACCTAGTGTTAAGATACTCCGTTCCTAACTTTCTGCAGAATTTTTAGAGGCATTGCGTGTTGAGCGCCGGAACTCCACCACGCTTTACCTTGAAATCAGAGCGAAGAAATGCAAATTAATAGATAAATATTTGATTTCCTTGAATGGGGTCAAACCCCCACCCGTCATGTTACAGTCACACCCTTGTGCCCCTGGGCCACAACACCCTTTATCTTCTGATAAATGAAAAAATACTTTAAATTCTGATCCTCCTAATTACTAAATAAAACAGTATTGTTTTATTTAGTAATTAGGAGGATCAGGAAAATCACTCACATAAAAATATTTAAAGGAAAAATTGTAACCAAATTAAACTTACAAATAAAGACATAAATTTTGTGTAAATTTGAATTCAATTTTAGACACCTATTTGTTCCCTTTACTTTTATTTAATTTATGGTATTTTTTTCTAAATACCACCTTACCTTACATCCATAAATACTTAAGAGGATGACAAAGACAATATAAATTCGACAAGAGACAATAGCCAAGGGAATTATAACATTGAAGTGAAGTGAAGAGATGAAATATTAGTTTAAATTTATATTTCAATTTTTTTGCTCTGGTGCAGCGTTGAGTTCCACCACTCAACACACAATGCCTCCAAAATTCGGCAGAAAGTGGGAAACTATGTCTTAATACTAGGTTCCCTCTGCCTACCTTGCTGTACAGTGCCTTGCCTGTACAGTGCCTTGCTGTACAGTGCGGGTTACAGCGTGAAGCTGAAGACTTTTACAAAGGCTCACTCTGCAAATAATGGATGACGATAAAAGATGAAACACGTGAGAGAATATAATTTACTTCATCTTTTAAAATCTAATGTATCATCATATTTATAGAGGTAATATTTTTACCAATCATAATAAGCTAATCTTAATTGTACATTTACTCCAGTAAGGTACAATATAAGTATTTTTTTTAATGAAGTGCAGACAAACTACTGTATGTTTGTAAGCATTGTATAATGAAAAATATAGTTCAAGGTTCACCTTAAATGATATAAATTTTAAGCTGTATATATATTTCCAAGCTCATATCATCTTTATTCTTATTTCAAACTGGATAAATATTATCTTCTTTATGAAAAACAAAAACATATTAAGGTATTATTTAATGCTTATGTGTCATTTTCCATTGCAAAAAAAATATTTGTATTCGATAAATACATTCACAAATAAGGTAGTATCATTTTTTTTCATTTAAACATGTTAGGCTTAAAAAGACAAATTTCTAAGTGCTAAGACTGCAACAACTCTCACGATATTAATATTATTTATCTGGTGTATAAGTTGTCTTAGTATTGAAAGCATCTTGTTTTATTTTTAAAAAAATAACATACATGCCGTTGTTAAGGGCTAGACTAAAATTGTAATAGATTATAAGTGTAGACCGGCTTACCTATTCGTGATTTGCTAGTTTCGTGTAACGCCTTTGATGTTAAGTATTCTTCAAATTTTTGATCAATATAAACATTGATTTTTTCCGCGATGGTGCTAGGAATATTAGCGATTTCAGTTTCAGATAAGACATTGTTTAAATGATTTTTCCCACCGGCTTCTAGACTCGCGGCTTCCATCTTTGTCACACCGCACAACGCAAATTTGACATATAAAATTATAAAATCAAATGAAATGAAGCTTTTTTTTAACAGATTATATTATGTACCATTATATGTACCAAAAATATAAACAGCAATCATTCTCTCTTCTATTTAAAATATAACATATTTTATCAAAATAGAATTGATATAAGCTATTATAATCAACTGGATGCAGAAGGCAGAGGATCGGGAGCTCTGGCGCACTCTGGGGAAGGCCTATGTCCAGCAGTGGACCCGAACAGGCTGATTTGATTGATTGATTATTTTACATATTTCAGCACAAAAAAATTTGGATAAGAGTAAAAAATTTAGATTTTTCGTATAAAACTAAGAATAGGTCAAGGGTCTGTGATAAGAGTAACATGAATGTGAAATAAATAAGGAATTAAGTCCTTTCACATAGCCACTTCATAAAAACGAGAATGGTCCTGTGCCTAATTACAATTATTGTACCCATAACAATCTATTTGATTGTAATAACGATATCAGTGAAGTTAATGGTCTGTGGCAACGGTTACTTGAAAGTTATTATCTGTTGAATATTTTCACACCTTCGGGAAACAAAACAGAAATGGACTCAATGGAGGAAGAACAATGTTTACATCAATGTGAAAATTATATTCAGAATCATAACATTCAAACACTATTGAAGGATTGTATAGTACAATTATGTTTACATAAACCAGAAAATCCTGTAGTGTTCTTGCGGCAATATTTTCAAAAATTAGAAAGAGTAAGTTTTGAACATTACAACTTAAAAGTAAACAAATATAAACAGGATAGTTATCCTAACTACAACTTCCCAAACGTAAAACCAATGTTTTCTATAATCATCCAAATAACATGATTAAAAAAAGTAGGTCATTAATAAGTTTCGTTGAGACTATAAATTTTTATAATTTGGTACTCGAGTTGACAGCTAACTCAAAATAGAAACGCGCAAGATTCTTGCAGAGTGATCTGTATTTAGACTATAAATATTGTCTTAAAACTATATTTAATAACTGCGTAACTTTACTGGATTCGTGGGATCCATTGGTGAATTAGTCGTTTCAGTGCACATGTATTAATTAAAATTTTTATATCTTACCAATTGTGATTTTGTAGATTAATGGTAATAATATGTGATTATTGTATTAATTATTTTATATAGTAGTCTTATTTTAACACAGTACTAAGGAATTCACATGATATCTAGCTGATAATAATAAACATTTAAGTATCAGTGTATTGACCATACAAACCACTTGATTTCACTACAATTTAACTGTATATATTTATTAATAACTATAAAGAGTTAGGTAATCTATACTAAATTTAAAAACAAAATGTGTTTTTGAGATATTTGACATTCTTGTGTAGGTCAAAATGTATCTGATAAATATTATATATATATATATATATATATATATATAATTTTAATAGTTAATGAAGCTTAGATACTTAATCATATTTATTAAGAACACAATCAGCATTATAAGATAATTCTTATGTCATCTTATTAATCAAATGGGTGACAGTAACTTTTTGGATAAATTGCTTAATAAGGAATAAAAACAACATTTAAATTATTATTTTTTTGCACTATTGCTTATGTAATATTTTATGTCAGACTGTTTGTTTATATTGATAGGCATATGGTTCTCCCTGGCTGCCCCTCTGGGGATACAAAATGAAGCTATTAAAAAAAATGTGTAAAGTTAAATGTTTCTTTGCCGTTGCCTATTTTAAGGTGTCAACAACATACAAAATTAACAAAATAAACTACAGTACACTCAACGAGTCATGGCTGCCCAAAAGTTATGTTATATGAACTTTGCACATTTTTCACTCAGGGTGTAAATAATCAAATAAGAAAAATGGTAAAATCAAATTATGCAGTCATATGCATGCGTTTGTTTATTTGGTTGTACCACAAACATTTCAAGTATGTGTTTGTTTTTCTATTAATTTTAATTTTAGTATTTAATATAGAAATATTTACAATGTAAAGATTTAATAGGAGCAGGTCAAAGCAGCAGCGGCAGCAGCAGCCACTTCAGAGGGTGAAGCAGATGGTGAATTGTCACCTTTACCAGTACCAGGTGGACAGCTGCCACGCAGACGTGGAGGTATTAGTGCTGAACCTGTCACTGAAGAGGATGCTACTAGTTATGTTAAAAAGGTCATATATATATTGATTTATTTATTTATTTACACTTTATTGTGCACAACTCATTAGGAAAAATAGAAAAGTATAATAAACAACAAAAGCAAAGTAACTTTTCTAAAAAACTAATTAAATACAAGATGATAATAGTTTTGATTCAATTAAAAAATATATGGCATAAAGTTATTCAGAACATGCTATATAACATATTCATGGTTTAGTGAAAAAAAGATACCCATGACTTGGCTCTTAGACTTGTATCTGAATGTATAAAAAAATCCTAATATTGTGCCAACATACTGGTAATGGTAATCTATATATATAAAAGGACTTGTCCTCACTGACTGAGGTAAGACACACGCACAGCCGTAATCTCTGATGTTAGAAACGTGAAATTTGGACAGATGTTTACTTTCATAATCTGGACATCCACTAAGAAGGGATTTTGAAAAATTTTAACCCTAAAGAAGTGAAATAGGGGTCGAAAGTTTGTAGGGAAAAAAAATTAAATCAGCACCGATTTTTATAAAATTTGAAATTTAGATTTTTAAAAGTATTTAATGGAACACGTGTTTCACACGATCTTAAGAGTGCAAATAAGTGGTTGAAAATTTGTATTAAAAATCTTTAAATTGCCACCGATTTTTATAAAATTTGAAATTTAAACTCTTAAAAATATTTAATTTATATGTTTCATGGTTTTCTAGAATTCAACCCTAAATAAGCAAGCGAAGCGTCCGCTAGTAAATTATAAACACAATTGTTACATATTAATATCACAATAGTTTTATTATGTGAAAATTTGAAGGTGGTGCCAAAAGACTACAAGACAATGGGTGCATTATCAAGAGCCATAGCATCTAATGTACTGTTTACACATCTAGATGAATCAGAACGTGCCGACATGTTTGATGCCATGTTCCCTGTGCAATGCCTGCAGGGTGAAACAGTGATCCGTCAAGGAGATGAAGGAGATAATTTTTATATCATTGATTCTGGAGAAGTTGAGGTATTAATTGTTGACTTCAAAATCAAATCAGCTTTACGCTGTATCTCTGCTATGTGTAGCTTTATGCAATCATGTGTTAAGACACTCGGTTACCCGCTTTCCGCTGAATTCTGGAGGCATTGCTTGCAGAATGGTGGTAATCAATGCTGCTCAATTGAAATAAATATTTCAATTCCCTGAGTGGGATGTAACCCAGTTGCGATTACTGTATATTACTTATAAAAAAGACTAGGAGATGCAAACAACGTAAAAATTAGCCCAGTACATTAATATTTTTATAGCTAACTCTAAAAATATTAATTTTATACTGACACTAGGTTCTAGTGAACGGAGAAGTAGTAACATCTATAGGAGAGGGAGGTAGTTTTGGTGAACTGGCTCTTATTTACGGTACCCCGCGGGCCGCTACAGTACGCGCTCGCTCCCCGCTCAAGCTGTGGGGCCTCGACAGGGACTCCTACCGCCGTATACTGATGGGCTCGACTATACGCAAACGACGAATGTACGATGAGTTCCTCTCGCGTGTGTCCATATTGGGTATGTCATTATTGAGTTGCTATATTTAAATTAATTTAGTAATTTTCATTTTTTATTGCACTGCCTTCAGTTATCAAAAGGAACCTTCAACTTAGAACACGGAGTTCCTTACTTTTTGCCTAACTCTGGAAACGTATTGAGTAGCGGAATTGTTGAATTTGCCACGCCTTGTCTTCTTATATGAGCGAAGAAATGATTTTTTTTTTCTCAAACTGGAACCGAACCGTCGATTGACGCGTTTGCAGTGGAACGTTGTGCCATTGTATCACAACAGCTTCATTTTAACTTTTTATAGTTATTATTGTGTTTCAAAATATTAGTGTTTATTTATCACTTTATATAAATAACTAGCGACCCTCTTGCGGCTTCGCCCGCTTTAACTACTGGATTATTCATATATTGTATGTTTGCAAAGCACTTAAGATAATGTGAGAATTAATTTAACCCTAATACAACCCGCATTTTCGTAGTTTCAATAAGGATTTTCCAATTGTTTTACACAGGAAGGATTTTTTAGTAGGTACTGTAATTTTCAATTTGGCTACTAATCTTTTCAAGTACTTATTAAAATATATTTAAAGGACTATTTTTAAACGGAAGAAATTGTATACAAAAACCTACCTACTAATAACTACTACAAAAAATATGAAACCAAATATATCGCGCTGAAATAATACTTTAACTCCAATTATCCAATACGTGCAAACGCATCTAAATCTTCGTTGCTATAGAGGCAGGCGGGTTTTTCTTTCGAGCTTGTGGTTTATACTGAAGAGGGTATTCTGTCCCTGATGAAAAGCAAGCACTACGTGGCTGCCTGTGAGAAAATTAAATAGAATGCATAGGCCATGAATCGAACCCGGGCCGCCCGCGTGGCAGGCGAGTATTCTACAACTGAACCACCGATGCGTATAAGGCAGGTGGCGCGCGCTTGTATAAGCAAAACGTCGCGGGGCGCGGTTTTTTTGATATTGTAACAACTTCTAAAGTACTTATAAAGATGAAAAACAGTAAAAGATAGTTTTGATCTACATTAAATGGCCAACGTAACTAATATACTTATTTATATGCTGAGAGTAAGGGATAAGTGAAACTTGACTCGATACAGCTGATGTGTGAACGGCGTGATGTGTTAATTCGCAATTTCGAAATAGTGTAAAAGGCAAATTTTATCTTCGTTTAACGTGGAAAATTAATAAAGTATTTTAAAGGATAAAGGTAAGATAAAGGATGATATCATTATGGAAAAAAATCCCTCACAATAAAAAATATACTGAAATTACAATTTTTAGACAGAAATATGATCACTACACGTTATTCTTAAAAGATACAAATATGCTGTCGCGGACTTTTTTGTAGATCTTATTAAGAAGAGCAATACTCCAGTACATTATTTTCATGTAGTACTTACCATTAAAGCAGCGCATGTGCGAAAGTGTCTCAACTGTAGGACTTTATACACATTTGTCGTATTTATGTTAATTAACATAAGAATGTACAAATAATAAACTATATAAACCTTCTATTAAAAATATTCGACCTAATAGTGAAAACCGCATCAAAATCCGTTGGGTGGTTTAGAAGAAGAAGAGTTAGAAACGCCAGACAGACACGAAAAGCGACTTTGTTTTATAAGATATAGGATAACACATGTCTGTGAACTTAGCAGAGCATTGTCCAGCAGATCAAAAAAAAATAGAGTTCTCTTCGCATGCACCTGAGTTCTATAGTTCCTGATAGGTTTTATAAATAGTTCTGTCGTTTTTACCCCTGAAAAAGTTATGTAAAAAAATGATCTGCTAACTTCCCTTGGCAGATAATTTTTTGCAAATAAAAATCAGGGCGAGATCTGCACTCATAGGGATAAATAAAATAGTTCCTGATAATTTTTAACAATAGTTCTGTTAATTTCACGAAGAATTTTTTTTTAAACAGTAAAAAAAGGACGTTCGTTTCGAAAATAGTTCGAAAGGTATAGTAATTTTTAAAATTAATAAAATGATACTCAGACGCGAGAACTCTGTATTTTACAATAGAATATAAGTAGTTTTACGATATTTAGCCTGAAAGAAAACCAGAACTCTGAAAAAACTGCCAGCAGAGCATAGTTGAATGTATAAAATATTGAAAAATGTCCATTTCAACTCTTCATATGTAAAAGTATTAAATAATTTTCTTTTTTAATGTGCTCAGACTCGGGAACTCTTTGATTTCTACTATAATATGAGCAGTTCTATTATACAAAGCTAACTACAAAACCAGAACTCCTATAAAAATGCCAGCAGAGCATAGTTGAAAGTTCGATTTGTTGAAAAATATCAAATTAACTTGTTGCGACGAAAAATATTTTTTAAAAATATTTATATATTTCTCAGAAGCGAGAACTCTTTATTTTACAATAGAATACAGGTAGTTCTACGATATTTAGTCTGAAAGAAAACCACAACTCTGAAATGCATTTTTTTTGATCTGCTGGACAATGCTCTGCTAAGTTCACAGACATGGATAACATGGTTCCTTACCCTTATCTTACAGAGTGGGTGGGATGTAAAATAGAGCCATTTAAAATATTTTCATTTTATATTTACAGAGATAATAATTATTTTTATTAAATACAACTAATTAACATGTTTATAGTAATTTAAAATTATAAATATTATTTTAGAAAGCTTGGAAAAATGGGAGCGATTAACTGTAGCTGATGCCTTAGAGCCAGTATCATTCAATGATGGGGAGACGATAGTTCGGCAGGGTGAGCCCGGCAACGACTTTTACATCATTGTGGAAGGTACAAAAAAAACTTCCTTTATCAATCATTCTTTGCTACTTCAAGTAGCAAAAATACAAAACTATTTTCTTAAATAAATTACAAACAGTCTAACCTTTTTAGCTTGGTCGAAAAGCACCTGATTAAAACTTTATCAATTAAGTACTGGGGGCTAATAATTATTTGTGTGTAATATTTGGCGATATACAAGGTCTGTCCCGCCACAGGTACGGCGGTGGTGCTCCAGCAGCGCGGCGCAGGGGGCGCGGGCGGGGAGGCTGTGGAGGTTGGGCGGCTCGGGCCGTCAGACTACTTCGGCGAGATCGCGCTGCTGCTGGACCGACCGCGCGCCGCCACTGTACGCGCCGCCGGCCCTCTCAAGTGCGTCAAGCTGGATCGCGCACGGTATGATTTTTTTTAAATTACAAAGCATAGTTGGCAGAGAACCTAGTGTCAAGCTGGATCGCTCCCAATATAAAATGGTTAATTGCATTTACATAGCAGCTGTGTCAAACTGGAGTGTGCCTGGTATCAAATTATACATTGCCTTATTAGATATTTTATATTAGGTTCTCTGGCGTAGCAGCGTCGGCAGAGAACCTTATATTAAACTGGATCGCGATCTGTAAGAAAATGACATAGCAGGGAATGCAGTCTAGTGTCGAGTGCATAACTCGAGGTTTGGTTGTGAGTCTTGCTTTTTTTACAGTTCTGGGCTATCTTCCTCAAAACAGGAGTTCTCTTTTCCTTTGAATTCGAGACATTGCAGGTTGCTTTTCAGAACGCAACACCAAGTCTTTTCTTATTACTTGCCTATTTGTATATGGCAGTTTTTTTTATTAATATAACTTACAGTACTGTATATTGTTTGTGTGAATGTGAGAGAAAAGTGTGGAGTTAGTCTATGCTTATTATGGTGTAGTATATATATATATGTTTAATTTGTTTTTCCTTTATAGATTTTTAACATATTATATATATATTTTTTCTTTATAGGTTCGAACGAGTATTGGGTCTATGTGCAGACATCCTAAAACGAAATATTGCTCAGTATAATAGTTTTGTTTCTCTTTCCGTTTAACAAAAGCTTATTTAAATATTTTAATAAAATTTATTTTACATAATATACTAAGTCAATTGTATCAGCCAACATTTGTATCAGTCCTTATATTTAAATTTAAGTAATGTTATGAAATATATATAAATAATAATTAATAACACAAATGATTATATATTGCAAGTAAACTGAATAACTTTATTATTCTATATTAATTATAAACTGATTATGCATTTGACTTGCCTACTTAAAAATTGTATTTTTGATTTAGCTTTATTTGTATAAAAATACTTTTATGTTAAATGTACAGGATATTTATTTCTATAAGTTTACGAATACTATTTAAATATTGTTACTTAATGTAGACAGTAAATCTTGGAATGTTAAGCCAATAATAAATCTGCATAAACCTTATGGTTTGGGGTTATTTTGTTTCAGTCACGCTTTTCACAAATAATTTGCCATATTCATAAAAATATGTTTGAAGTATCAAGTGAAACTAGATTGTAAATCTGCTTAACATCACTAACAGGAAACTATTAAATTATTCTTACAAACATATTTGCTTAGTGATCACATTGAACCATGTTTAAAATATTATACCAGTTTAAATTAATAATCATTTTCTTAAAACATCTAAAACTACAGTATTATATGATTGAATCTATTTATAATGCAATATAAACTATAAATAAATTCTTAAGAAGATTGTTTTATGTTTTAATGTAGGTTGAATTGTTTTAATATTCTGTTCTTCGATGAGTTCGTTAAAACTATTTATTGTCTTCATGTATAAATATAGTATTTGTTATTGAGTGTTTCTTTTTATTCCATTGAAAACCACACTACTCCTTATTATATATTTTTTTATAATATAGGTTTAAAATTTATTGTAATAATATATCACAATTATTTTATTTATAAAATTAAATGTATTGCAACCAATATTTTCCAAGTAAATAATGTGATACTTTAAACTTTAATCTGTTTTTTTAAATATTTTAAGGATATCAAGAAAACATTGATTAAAACTTCACATAAACTTATTAATATTTATTAAAATAAATAAATAAAAGAAAAGCATAGTTGATGAATTATTAAAACGGCCAATAAGGAAACCAATTGGATCAAGTTTTAAAAAATATGTTGTCTTTTAAATCTATAGTTAATAATTCTATATTTTCATTTGAATAATTTGTTGTGTTGCTATTTTGACTATTCCATTAAAATCCTCATGTAAGTGTGATCGCCAGAATTTACATCTTCCCCAAACCAATGCTGGGTAGTTAGGTGATGATATTCCTTGAAATATTCGTGCTATACTTTTCCCTGTAAATGTGCAATCTTTGTAAGTGGCTATTAAAGCTCTAACATCAGATGTAATGCGTCCAACATCTAATGGTCGTTCCTCTAAAGCTATATTTTCAGGTAAATTATTTTCCCTAGAAAAATACCCGTTTATTATTGATTTCAATTCATTTGATTTCTCTAGCAGAAATTCTTCTGTGAATACTATTTGGTGACATGAGTAGTTGCCAAGTTTACTAAATGTTTTATTTATTTCTTCCAGTTGATGTAGCATAACTTTTTCTTGATTATAAACTATCTCATGTATTTCATCTAGAACATTATCTAATTCCGAAGCCATTAAGTCACCAGGGGCTTTTATCCTAAATCCTAATGTTTTAAATTCTACTTTTAAATGAGATCTTTTAGACATTCCATCCTTTGTTATCCATTCTAAATTTTTTAAATGATATTTCGTTATGCCACTTTCCCAACCAATAGCTGCAGCAACTTCTATGACATTGAATTCTAAAATACTACTCTTCTTAATGTCAGGGTCTTTCTTTGCTTGTATTAAATATGCCATAGCAAGAGGAGCACATGCTTTGGCTGCCTCTAGAATTTTTAAAGGGCCACCATATGACGAAATTTTACAAACAGTATACGCATTGTTCAGTACTTTAATATAATGTTTATGGTGAAGTTCAACATAGCATAATAATG
This sequence comes from Heliconius besckei, assembly GCA_018249835.1. Lineage (NCBI taxonomy): Eukaryota > Metazoa > Arthropoda > Insecta > Lepidoptera > Nymphalidae > Heliconius > Heliconius besckei. Next base: position 15,294 of record DWNA01000298.1, on the reverse strand, counting down.
TTGCAATGTTTTCAGATGGCAAATCCAACTCCTCAATAGTAGTTTCTATAGGAATACCGACTTCATGACCTGGACATCTTGTTTGTCTTTGTATTGAGACATTTTCAGATGTACACTCACATGGTATAAATACTCTTTGAAGTAGTTTCCTAATAACTGGTCTATCTATGGAATTAGCATAAATGTGTTTTAATAATTCATCTTTATCATTGTTGCTATTATTCATGAACACATGACAAAATGCTGGTTGGCCATCTCTTCCAGCTCTTCCTACTTCTTGTACATATGACTCGAAACTGGGAGGCATGTTATAGTGAATAATACATCTTATGTCTGATTTATTTATCCCCATACCAAAGGCAACTGTTGCAACAATTATTTTCAAGGTGCCATCCATAAAATGTTTTTGAATTTTTTTTCTTTGTGCTGCTGACATGCCTGCGTGGTATGCTTCAGCTATATAAGACATCCTTTTACGTTTTTTATTCTCTTTTTCCATGTTAATTTTCCCAGGCAGAGATAAACATGATCTTATAGCAGCTGCAACTCTTTCACATTCATTCCTCCTAATACAATATACTATGATGGAGGAAAACGAGTTTATTCTATCTGCTGCCAATAAAGATACTAGAGCCCTATCTTTATCCTTCTCATATGACATTGATAAGTATAGGTTATTTGGTAGAGCAGGATTCTTTACGACGCCGTTAAGACCATCAGAAATATTTATATGATCTATGACACTCTTAATTGTAGTTTGACTGGCAGTGGCAGTCAAACCAAGAATACATTTAACATTTAATTTTTCTCTTAAAACTCTGCAAATCATTAAATAACTTGGACGGAAATTATGGCTCCACTGAGATACACAGTGAGCCTCATCTATACAAGCAAAAGCAATTTGTGGCAAAGATTTAAAAAGACCTGAAAATCCACTAGATGTATCACTAGCAATTAAAGCTTCAGGAGATATAAGTAGTATATTAATTTCTCCAGCTTTAACTAATTCGATTATTTTACGTCTTTGTGTTGGTTGTTGGTTAGTATGAATACATCCTGCTTTTAAAAAGTCAGGCATACTTAACACTTGATCTTCCATTAGTGATACTAATGGGGATATTACTAAAGTTATACATTTGTAATATTTACTATAAATATATGCTGGAAGTTGGTAACAGAGTGACTTGCCTCCTCCTGTAGATAATATAAGCAGTGTGGATAATCCACTCAAAATTCTTTTAATAGCATGTTCCTGACTGGGGCGGAAAGAACTATGACCAAACTTCTTTAGTGCATCATACAATTCTTCACAATTTTCTTGATCTTCTGTAAATACTGGTTTAATCAAATTTGAATCTTCAGGATCTTCAGCTAGCAACTGTAAAACTTCATCAGGAATTTTACTGGCTTGATACAAAAATGTACATAATTGATCTTCAATAGGATTTTCTTGATCTTTGCTCTTTAAAACAAATTTTTGCATATCTTCTAAAGTTGGCATATTGCTTTCATCACAATCTTCTAAGGGCAAAAGAGCATTTTCCCTATGCGCTGTACAATAACGAGCCATATGTCCCCCTGAGCCACATTTAAAACATGTTACTTTTCCAGCTTCTGGAAACTCCATTCCTGCATGTAAAGCTTTCTTATCTTTCCATAACTGCTTTTTATATTTGGAATAATTTATATGCTTTTTTCCTCTTGAGTAAACTTTTTTTTCAATGTTTATCCTCACAAAATTTTCATTTATGGTACCACTTTCAATTTTTTTTTCAAGTTTATGTAATCCTACAGAATTCTGTGGTTGTATCTTATCTTTGTTTTCTGGTGTTTTGATAGTATTCAGCAAATCTGTAACATTGCTATGTCTTGGGTTCAGTTTTTCTTTTAATCCAAATGGTAAATATTCAAGGATATCAGGGGGAGATTCTTTTTCATTTATAGAATGACCAGTATTACTTTTTGTATTTCTGCTTTTTCTCTTCAGGAATTTATTCTTTTTATCTTTGGGACCTTCATCTTTATCTATATTTCCTTGGTCCATATGACGATCACCTGAGTGTTTTGCTTTTAAAGGAGAATCTAACTTTTGTTTCTTCAAAGCAGGCTTAAGTTTATTTAATGCTGTATTATCTTCATCAGATTCACTATTTTCGACATAATCATGTTGTTTCTCTGAGCTCATGTTGTGGACTATATTTGTTAAACCAAAGTTTTTTTGATCTTCAGTATATTCCTCTATTCTTTGAGTAAATTCTGCATTTAATTTTAAATCATTTGTAGTTCCTGTCGCTCGGTCAAGCCAACTTTTATTAATTTGCCTCATAGGATATTGTTTTAAAACTGTAGGATCATTACACATAAGAAAACTTTCCTCTTTTTTATTATCAATTTTTTTTAATGGATTCACAAAAATAAAATTATTTTCTTCAGTCTCTGTGCTAATTAAGTCACTTATGTTAGATGCCATTAATTCACTATTCTTATCACATATTTTAAGATCGTCAGTTACATTATCTACACAATTTATATTAGTTGCTTTACTAATTGTAGAACTTTGAGTCTGGCTTTTAATACCAACACTTTTTCTAGGATTTCTTATACTAAACTTTCTGTTTTGAAATAATTTTTTTGACAAGTTGTCTGGAATTGATGTATGAATCATATTTGTTTTTGGATTAGATAATAACATATCAAGTTCTTGCCCACTGGGCAAAGCAGGTAATAATGGTTCCTCAGCATTAACATTCTGAGAAAAGTTTTCAAATTGTTGCAATGGGTCAGGAGACAACATTGGATTATCCTCAAATTCACATATTGATAAAGAACTTTCAAGTGCAGAACTTTTGAGTTGAAAATATTTTTTGTATGCATATTTTATATTAGCAGGAGCTTCTTTTATATCAAACTTTGAAGGGGTCCGAGAATTTTTTATTTTAAAATCTTTTTCCCAATTTTTAACAATTAGTTTACATTTCACATATGCTTTATCACTTTTTATAGATTCAATTAAATCCATTTTCAAATGTGACACCACAAAAATAATACTGTCTGTCGAATTTTATTTGTTACAATTAATATTCTAATTCAATATTCATAATTATTCTGTAAATATAAAATGATTGCTTATGTAAACTTTTCCCGCGTTACTACTTTGTCCTTCTCTTTATACTTTATAAGTTTGTACTTTTGAAGACTTCTGACAAATGACAACTGACATGAGTATGACCACAGAACACATTTAGTATGACCATTTAAATCAAGACAGCAATATTCCATACGTACGATATAATACTACGGTATAATACGTACGGTATAATTATTAAGATAATATTATTTAATAGTAAAAAAATATAAAATAATCTTATAAATTTTAACATGATACTAACAAGTTACGACAAAAAAATTGTTTCTAGCACTACTCTACATACATTGTAGTGAAGTCTCTTTAATAATAATGAATTCAGGAAAATGTGTACAATGGAAATTGGAGACTTTATTAGACTTTAACTTATATAAAAGTTGCTTGTTAACTGTAAAACTGTGTTAACTAAAAATGTATTTTAATACTACATAATATAATAGGACATATTCCCACTGACTGAGGTAAGACGCACACACAGCCGTAACTGCTGATGGTAGAAACGTGAAACTTGGACAGATATTTATTTTCCTAATCTGGACATCCACTAAGAAGGAATTTAAAAAAAGTTTACCCTGAAGGGGTGAAATAGGATTTATAAGTTTGTGTCGAAAAATCTTTAAATTGCCATTGATTTTTATAAAATTTAAAATGTACACTTTTAAAAATATTTCATTGAATACGTGTTTCGTGGTTTTTTAGAATTCATCCCCTAAACTGAAAATAATTTCATACGCATATTTAATAAATATTCGTATAGTTCAAAAGGACGAACCCTGGTCGGTTAGTATATTATAAAATACAAAAATATATTTAATTACTAAGGAGAATATGGAGTACACGACATGGGATGAAAAGAAATAAAAGTTAAAATATACTTACTACGCGATAAAATATTTAACAAAAGTACAATAACAACAGAAAATAAGTTTGTCAATATAAATTTTCTATTCACCCTCCCATCTATTCGACTTCTCTTTTATATTAACCTCGTATTAATTTTTCATAGCCTCCACATGCTGTACCTAACGCGAAAGAGGTAAATCTCTTTTGTTTTTTTATTCACCAAATATTTTATAATAATTACACATATACAAATATTTTCATCGATATCCATAAATTAAAATCGTACTTGTGCTACTGGTGCATAAAACTTATTGCGGTATAATCACAAAATACCTAAATTTGTGATTTATCACAAAAACCACACATAACACGTTTAAAATATAAAAAACACAGTTCAACCAACGATATTCTAAAGTATTTTATTCTAACTTTCCCTAACTTTACAAGTCTAAAAATTATTATTCTTAAAAAAAATCATTTTTTTCGATAGTAAATCAACTATTAGTTTATTACTAATGAAGTTTAGTTTACTAATGAAAGTAATTGAATATTCTGATAAAGAAATTTTCCCTGGATGTCTCATTTTACCCTGTTTTACTGGTAAAAGAGCTCAGAAAGCATCAAAAAGTATGTTTGTTTTTATTATATGAGCATAACAAAGAAAAGTAAAATAAAAGATACCTTAACTATTTAAAAAATACAAGGATTACCTGCGATATAAAACCTTAATTTATAACAATAATACAACTGATAGGGATGGGGAGCCGATTACGATTCAGTTCTGTCTGGCTGGTCTGGCTCCATCAAAATTAAAATGTTTATCGAATAGATTGCTCTATTCGTCCCCAACATTATATGCGTAAATTTGCACGATCTGCATAGTATGCGTAACATTTTATAAAACGAATTGTTTAAAATTAATTGTGGAGCGAGCTTGTGAGCTACCCCAAGGCTATATGCTGTCCCCTACGCTAATCCACCTGCATACCAATTACGTGTTAGAGGATTCTTGCTTTCGATGCTTTGTAGATGATAGCACACAAAACGCACGCACGCTACTTGTCTTCTGTTGATGCATTCCTCGAGAATGTCCCCTCATGGAGTGAAAGGACCTTGGTTCAATTTAACCCCCTGAAGACATAAGTTTGCGCGTTAACCACTAAAAGAAACCATTTGTCGTATCGCCAAATCATCTGCAAAACAAGACCAAGTTAGCCTCAAAGAAACTAAGGGTCAAAGCAAGACGGTACTTCACGCCAAAACACCGATTGGCCCAATAAGTATAGCGCCCACGTTTAGCCTCATATGGAGTACTGTTCTCATCTCTGGGCTGGTGCACTCCAGTGTCTGTCTGAACATTTAATCTCATACAACGTAGAGCCGTTCGAATCATTGGGGACCCAATGATCTGTGAAAGGTTTGACACTTTGGCTTTGCCATAGAGGTATAATATGTACTTACGTCAGTGAAAGCGCTACATATATCCATAAGCCTCTGCAACCTATTGAGATTAGCAGAAAGCCCACCCCAAGAAGTTGAAAACAGCATGTAGGGTCCATCTGGGGCTTCTCTTGTACTTAAAGGTTGACAAGAGAAAAGCTAACATTTAAATAGATTGCTAATGTTATTTGACATATGTACAAAATATTAATTTTCTTGCCTTAAAGATGTAAATTCCAAAGTGTAGAAGTTAATATTTAGTAATTGAGATAAAAATAATTTGTATAGTAGAATACTGATATGATTTCATATATTTTTTACTGATTTGGTTGTCTTCATTACTTAAAACCAGTTTGCTTATAGAGCAATGAATTAAAAGTTAATTTGAGAATCAAAAAAAGTCCCAAAATAAAACACAATACATATACAATATCAGTGAAAAGATTTAGATATTGTTTTCTTTACTTTCAACTTCACAAATAAGTCACTATTTGTAAAAAAATAAAACCAAATTCAACAACTGAATCTTATTAAATACAAAAAGATTTATACAAGTTAATTGTATTCTTAAAATTTATAACATTTAATTAATAATAATGTTGTATAAAGAGGCGTGCCACATGTCATGTGTGTTTATATTATATTTTTAGTCTAAATATGAAATATTTGTTATAATATTATTACCATATTAAAAATATGTATTACAAAAGTATAATCATTTCTAATGTCTTAGTAGTAAAACATATTTATTTGTCATATTCTTTTTAATCTCCCAGAAATTTTATCTATTTTTCCTAAAAAGCCTTTTGGATCTGGTGAATTAGAACTCCATTCTGATAATACACATTTTTGAAATTTATAATTTCCACATGTAACATTTTCTAAAAGACCATTCTCAGGAATTACAATACATGAACCTAAAACATTATAAAATTCTATACTTAAGCTATCAATCCATTCTATAAGGTCTTTACCCACTCTTTTTATGTTTGAATTTGATAATTCTGTTAACAAATTTTTATCCTTTTGGTTGGGTAAAAAGTTTTTAGGTTTGACATAGCTTAAATTCTTATAGTAATTTTGTGATCCATAATGAACTAAATTAACCTCTTGCTGAGTTATATCCTTACCAGAAAAATATTCTAAGGGTGTTATTAAAAATTTTGTTATGGCAACAGTATTTGTTGTATCAAATAAACCTACTTTCCATATACCTGGCAATAAAGGCTGCTTAATATTTGGTTTGATGAAATTAGTTAAGTTATTTTCATCTCTATGAATAATATTTATATCTGCTACTCTACCAGATGGATCTAACCAAACAACTGTTAAATTGCCAATATCTTTATCAATATTTGAAAAAAATTGGTATAATAACATTGGCTCTGATAGTGGGCCTAAAATATTACCCAAGTTTCGGAAAGTCATTTCTTTCTGATCATAATCTGAGCTCACTTTAAATATTTTAATATAATCATTATAATTTTCAAAGTTCAGCTCTAAATATTGTTTTGGCTTATACCACGTTTCTAAAATTACTTCTTTGTTTTGTATTAAAGCTTTATGTAAAATTAAATTGCCCTTGTAAATATCTGCATATTTATAAATGTTGATTGCTAAAATTTCGTTTAGTTTTATCTTACAATTTTCATCATTCAATATTTTTGCATTTAGACGTATAATACTGCTGGCATGTGTCAATAGTAAATCATCAGTGCTAGCTGTTAAATCATTAACATCATAGAGGTTTTGCCAGTATGCTTCTAGACTTGGTATTAGATAGTGATCTTTAATTCCTATATATTGTTCAACCCTTGTAATAATTTCTTGATTAATGATTGGCTCAAATTTTCTTGCGAAGAACAGCTGTCTGGTTTGAGTATTTTGTATTCTCGGCCAATCTTCCGTTTTAAAATCATTTGGTGAACATCCACACCAATCGACAACATGTTTATATTGACATTTACAGCCTAATTTACGTTTCCAATTTGTAACATGTAAGTTATTATCTACATATGTATTACAAAATTGTGAATTTCTCAGTACAGTGTGAAAATACGATTCTGCAGGTAATAAAGTGTGTTCAAATATAACTTCTAAACCTTTTAACAATGTATCTTGTTTTGTGACAACATAAGATACAAATTTTGGTGAGAGAGCAATCCAATCACTTCCCCCATCTATGACAATACCTTGTGGTAGTTTTCTTTCACCGACCCTCCACATGTGAGTCTCACATTCAATAAATGTTTTATCAAGCCCCTGTTTTTTAATAAACCTTTGGGCTTCACGCCCATGTGACTTTACAAAATTGAAACCTTTATTTGTAGACAAAAAGTTCTCTAATTCTTCTAGAGATTTAATAGGAAAATCACTTTCACTTAAATTAATAACATAATCCCAATTCCATCTTAACGTTAATATTTCACTCATTGATGTCAGCAACATGGTGAGAAGAGAAGCACCACCCCAAATTGTTGAGAATCTTTTGTTGGCTAACTTAATATTTGGAAATTGACTTTCCAACTTTGACAACTCTCTGTGCAAATAGTCTTGCCTCTGGAATTAAATAATAATAAATATTTTATATTAAACGAATAAGAATAATGAATATTCCATATAAATTATGTACACTGGACAGCAGCAGAGGAGGAATACTGTCATATACTCTTTCTTTTCAAACATACCAAAGAAACTGGTGTCTAATTCCTATTCAAGGAAATAAATAATTAATATAATAAAGAAAAACAAAATACTACATTGAGTTCCATTGCTCATAGTGTTTTAATAAGAGGGTGGACAGTGTGAAGTAGAGTAATGTAAAATATCATACATATGAGTCAACATTTATTCTTATCATAAGTGCCACTTACTTTATCAACATGTATATAGAAATAATGACTTGTTCTATAAAGTGCATTAATTAATCTATGTACTTGACGAAGAGCTCTTCCATTTAATGTTAAAAGAAATACTATCCGAACTGAACCCTTCTCATCCAACGAATTTGGAGGCAAATGTGGTACAAATTCTGAAAGAAACAGATAGTTTTTTATATATTTAGAAATCTTTTTACACATTAATATAGTAATCATATGAAATACAAAACATATATATATTTTTTTCATTTACTTTCTTATAAATGTATCAGTTATACAAATATAAATATCTTTTTTTTTATATTCTTACAGAATTGTACTTTGCCTACCATCACCATACAGAATGACGAATGACAGAAAAGTTGAGTCTTAAGCATAACCTGATAACTCAAAGCAGTGCCTTGTTACCAAAGCGAGAAATAAACAAGTGGTAAATTAGGTCACATTTAAAAAGTAAACTTTGTTAACGTCTTATTTTGAATAAAATTATTTGACTTTGACTATGTTAAATATTTCATTCTCTGAATAAGACTGGATCCGGTTGATGGTTTAGTGGCACACTTGTGTCCATGTGCCAATATGTTTATTTTTTTATTAATATATATAAAAAAATCATAGGTATCTTTATTTATTAGAAACCATAAAAAATTGAATGTAGCGTAATTTAAACCTGCACCTCTTGGAAACCTTCCAAGCACTCTGATAATCTAAGCTATACATTGTAATCAGGCTACAACAATTTTTTTATAAAAAAAATAAAAATGTAAAAATTGATAGGTAACTTTTTTAGCAGTAAAAAAATTATATAGATTGTAATGAAAAATCATATTTGATATAATATGTCACTACATATATGTATATACATTTTTTCTACACATACTATCTAGTCCTGTTTCATATATATTCATAGTAAAATAGCCTCCACAGACTTGGGAAACATCAGCTGGACATTTCATATCACAAGAATCATCAGAGGTCTTAGCTGTCAATGGTGGCTCAATATCACCACAGAAACATTCAGAACTGTAAAATAAAAGATTGAACAAAAAAATTACATAATAAAAAATATATTAGGCATGGCAATTTTCATTTATTGACTTGGCTGTAACAGATACAATTCAGGTATGAAGTTTTCATATTGATATCAAAAACAATTGAGAACTTGAAAATAAACAAATTATACAAATTGTTTTTGTTAGTTTATGTTTAAGATTGTACATATAGTATAATTTTGAAGTAAAAATATAATATAGTCTTTATTGTACACCTAAAAATAGAAATAGAATATATATAAAAGATTATGTATAATAGGCAACCTTAGCACTGAAATAGCAATACTTCCAGGCAACTTTAAGGCTTTGGAAATCACAAATTAAGCATTTCTTAAAAGTAAGAAATATTTTTGAATTCCTAAAATTCAAGGAGTAGGATGTTCCATAACCGACATGCAGTAACCATAAATTAAACACTGTAAAATTATGAGGAATGTTGTGGATTTTTAGTGCACAACTGTGATTGGATTCTAGACATCAAGGATGTGAGCCATATTTGCTTTATCCTTTTTGGTACAATATTAATAATGTTAATAAGAAATAAAAGCAAAAGATTACATATCAGTTTAGTTTCCATATAGAATTCTCAAGTAATTGATACATAATTAACACATAGATTTAGTTATCATATGATATTAGGGTCATAACAGTTTTTAGTTGTTTTGATAATTTGCTCTTAACTTAAAATATATATTTTATATTATTATCTCATACTTACGCATACTGAACTCCCGCATAAGGAAACCCAGCTTGTACACAAATATCCAGACAAAATCTGGGAGAATTGTATACAGCTGAGTTGCTATAATAACTAGACAGTAATCTTAGTTTTTTTTCGTCAAAATAGCATCCGAGGTGGTGACCATACTTTTTTTTTTCAGACGTACAATAATTTGGTAAGCGTTTTGGGTAAAAATCACCATTTTGTATATGACAAGTCTTGTTTACAATTTGCTCTTTACAAATTTGTGTCTTGGCACGATGTATAGCTGAAATAGCTTCTCTACTTTTGATTTCACAAGCAGGTATAAAATCTAATTCTTCTAATCTTAAGTGAGGAATTATCTTATTTTGGTTTTTTCCGGCTAATACATCTCTTTCGTCCCCAAAATTATTTGCTAGTTTTCTTGCAGAAATATCTCCTATATTATTTCTAGCTACTGATGTATATCCATTTCTCTTAAGTAAATTATCATGAACAGAAGGGAAAAAACTAACAGATATTAAAATTTGAGCAAAAAATGTAGTCACAACTATAACAGCTAAACACTTAGCATATCTTACGAAAATTCTTCGAATAATTGCCATTATTACATATTTTCAATATTATATCATATGTTACACAGTCACACAATGTAATTTTTTTGATATTTGCTTATAAAATACATCTTGAAAATATTTTATGAATAAGTAAAAAAATCAAAAATAGACACTGTTGGTTAGAAAACATCCATAAATACATCTTTTAACAACAACTATTAAACGCAATTGTCAATGTCAAGTGTAACAGCAAAAAATGTTACCATTTGTTTAAATATTATTTAAATTCATTGTGGTATTACGTGTACGATACAGTATTTATCATAATTTACTACAATTTTAAAATAATGATATATAATAACAATGTGTCATTTAATGTGACAGTTTGTATATGACACAAATTGTATATAATAATTCTTATAGTTTGTGTCAGTCCTATATTATGCACACGACTGTACATGCGCACAAACTTCATGTCCATTCATTATTCACTTTTGACCACAGAACACATTTTCTCACTTTTGACTGAGTTCTGTGCTTTGACATTAATGAATAGTGACATAAGGGACATAAGACATTATCATAAAAATTAAAATATATTTGTGTTTTTTCGGGCCATACCGCTCTATAATATTATAAGAAGTTGATAACTAATTAACCACATTCAATGTGGTACATTGTTGATATTTGACAAATAGTTGAAAACAAGGAATATTATACTCTATAGAGCTTAGAAGCTTAAAACTATTATGAAAGCCTGGAAGTATCTATGTTATAAAGAATTTTTTATTATTAAATTACTAAATAATTTAAACTACTAAATAAGTACATTGTGGCGAAATTCCGGCGGGCATATCACACTAATTCGTGATATTAAATGTAATGTATAGGTAGGTAATAAAATCGTATAAAACAATTATTTAATTACTTAGGCCGCCGTGGCGCAGCGGCACAAGGCTGTGACTGTAACGCTACGTTTGTGGGTTCGATCCCCACTGGAGGAAGTGAAATATTTACTTACGTTTATATTTCGATTTCTTCGCTCTAGTGTCGAGGCAAACCGCAGCTTTGTGTTCTGCCACTCAACACGCAATACCTCTAGAATTCGCCAGGAAGTTGGGAACGGAGTGTCTTAACACTAGGTTCCCTCTGCTTACCATGCTGCGTGCAGGATATCGCGTTGAGCTGATTCGAATTGACTTTGATTAATTATTGAAATATAAAAGAATATTAATAACAATTTTTAATAATCTAATTATTAATTTAATTGTTTATTTACGATTATATCATTTATCAAATATTGTCAATTTTTTATTTTGGGTGCTTTATTTTTCAGAACAATAAAAATGAAACAAAATTCGACTACAACAATGGAAGACACTATTCAGTGTTATTACTTTTCGATACAAAAATTATCGGATTTGGAATGGGGACAGCTCTGTAAAGATCTTAATGAGGCAGTATCATTATTGTCTCATGGATATATTTGGCATAGAGATGTATTTAAAATTACTTTACCTTTACATAATGATGAAGAAGAAAAAGGTAGATTTTTTTATGGAAACTAAAATAAAAAATATTTTATTTAAACATAACATACCATAATCAATAAAAAAGAAAAATCTGCATAATTATGTACTGTTATATATCAATCCATGTATTATTATTGTATAATGTAAATATATTGGAACTTATTCCAATGAATCCATTCATTCTTTGTGGTTTTGGTTAGATGGCTGGAGAGGAGGTTAAGTTTTGAGTCCCTTTACAATTTTATATACAGATTTAATTCATTTAGAATTCTTTATTTTTAGACTGCCCAGAACATCTTATAAGTGTCACATGTTTTGGTGACAATCTTGAAGATGAATGGTATATTGTTCATCTTTTGATAGAACTTACAAAAAAATACACCAACTTGATTGTCAAAATAGAAGACAATGATGGAGATTTCGTCTTGATTGAAGCAGCTAACTATTTACCTGCATGGGCTAATCCTGATAACACTGAAAATAGGGTAATATATTTTTAAACTTCATGATTTATTTTTTATTCATACATACAGAGGTATTAGAAATATGCACAAAAGTAGAGCCATCTCGCAAATGCAATTATAGAGGCTTATGCTACATAGTGAATGACAATTTCTTACAATAAGTAAATAGAAAATATATAGAAAGTTATTATAAAAACTGGTTTTAAGTGATGGCGCAGAGGCCCAAGTGTGTTCCAAAACTATGCTGAAAGGAAGTCATGGAACATCATATAAAAAAGAAAGTAGTCTTTAATTGAAACTGCATTTTGTCACAGTTAATTTGTTTACTAAAAATTCGAAATCAATAATTAATTTGTTTAATAAATGACACACCAGCAATGTCTTGTAGTTAGTTCATAATCATTTTTATTGATGAATACCTTTCAATATATTTTAGTGAGTATCATATATCATATATATGTAATAATTTATGAATATCCTAATTAAATGCAGCACAAATATAATTGATTTAATTAGTATTGTGATTTAAGATTGTCTAATATCGGACATTAAATTATATTATAATAATGTCAGAAACTTGAGACCAGTTTTCGCATAGGGGCATAAAGTATGACTGTATAAGCCACTGGTTGTGGATCCGAACCCCATGCGGGAAAATGAAATATTTATTTAAATTTATACTTCCGTTTCTTCACTCTTGTGTCGAGGCAAGGGGCGGCAATAAGTTTCGTCACTCCACACGCAATGCTTTCAGAATTCAGCGGAAAGTGGGGAACGGAGTGTTTTAACACTAGGTTCCCTCTGCCTACCTGTATGTGTGTGGGATAAAGCGTGAAGTGCGTTATAAGAAAAATATCTAACTGGAAATATGAAGGTTGGGAGTACTAAATCCCTTCAGAAGGATGACTAAAATTTTTTTTTTTTGGGTATTGCCACTCAACATATAATATTATAAATTTTATCATAGGAGTATAAAATATCTTGACATTAGGTTCACTTGTAAGATTTTAATGTACAATATTCCATACTGTATTCCAGGTTTTTATCATCAATGGAAATATTCACGTCATACCACCTTCAATTGTTTCCATTTCTTCAAACCTGAAATTAAGTGAAGCTCTAGAAATTGTAAGGCTTAAAACAACGGAAACCAAAGCATCTTTAATGATACAAGAAAGTATATTAAAACGAGTTAATTCTGCAAAACAACTTAGTATGAACATTCATAAAGGTGTTGTTAAAGTACCATTAGAAATAGCAACTGTATTGACATTGAAACCTACACTCATTTCAGCTCTTGTATCTTCTTTCTGTAATGCTGACGCTTTAGAAGCTAAGCAGTATAAAACTATAGAATTTAATGATTGTGTTAATACTGAAATTTTATTTACTAAACATTTATATGCAATGCTTAAACATACTAAGTTACCAAATTTTACTGCACTAAAACAATTTGAAAAGGACAATGCAAGTCAAATTGGCATTAAATTAACCTGTGGATACAAAACTATAATGAACAAACTATCTAAAGATATTTTTACTACACATGAATATCAGCAATTTTTAAATGCTCTAACCAGATATGGATTTTTTAAACGAAATATAGAAGGATCAAAGGAATACAATGAATTGTTAGAAAAGGCTAAAGATTACTTTTATAAAATAGAATGCCCGTTAAATACTTATATTGCAAATCAAATAAATGATATTAAATTATCTGCAGATTATGAAATAACCAAAAAATCTGTAAAAGATGGATCTAATATGTGCTATTTTGAAGAAGAAAGTGATGAATGGTTAAACATGCGTCCAGAACAATTAGATGAGATTTTAAATACACAATATAGTGGTTCAGTAAAAATAAATAGTGAAAAACCAACATCTCCTACTGGTATAACAAATAAATTAAGTGATTTTCTTAAAAAATCATCAGATTTTGAAGGCATTGAACTAACTAGGAATGATGAACATGATAGTTATGATGTCGAATTTAATTCTGAGGAATTTGTAAGTTGTTTAGAAAAAATGTTGAATATAGTATCTAATAATGGTACTGCTTCTGATTCAAGTGATTTTAGTGATGAGAATGACGTTGAAACTAATAATGTCAGCTTAGAACAAGATTTTGAATTAGCGACAAAACTAAAATCTGCAAACAAAATAAGCAACGATAAAGATATATTACAAAATTTAATACAAAGCATGAAAGAAGAAGGATTGTCAGGACCATCGAGCACAGTTTTAAAAACGATAGGAATAACTAGGAAAAATTTATTAGACTCTGATGATGATGATGATCATGAGGATACTATATAATATTATCTTCATTAATTTACAAAGTTTGTGCCATTGCAAAATATATTGGTTAATTTTGTAAAGAATCATGTATTAAATTTATATCTCTATAATAAATACTGATGTCCCTAGTAAGCTATGATAGCAATATAGATAATATTCCATGACTAAATGTTCTTAGTTATAGCTTCACGCTATATCCCGCTTTAAGACAGAGGTTACACGCTCATTATGGAATCAGTTGATGATTGTTGTCAGAATGATTCGCAACGGACTGTATAAGCGCAGACTTAAAGACTGATGATCTAGAATATGGTGATTCAAATATTTTCTACGGGTAGACAGAGGGCAACACTCCGTACCCCCCCCCCCCCCCCCCCCCCC
>DWNA01000297.1:0-27474 GCA_018249835.1 Heliconius besckei | reverse complement strand
TTGGGATTTTATTTAATATTGTTCGCAAAAATTAATAATTATTTAATATAGAAAAATGTTTAGTACACGCGCACGGCAAACTTTAGGTACTTTTTCTAATATTAAGAATTTCCTTTAGTTACTTTTAGTTCATTTCGGTTATTTGATATTTTTTCTAATAATAAATCTCCACTTATTATTATTTTTGAAGTTATTTTAATTATTTAGGCTTATATTTTCGCGGGCGTAGCCGCGTCCGGGCCCACTAGTATAAGAATATATAAGAAAGTACAACGTCAGAAATGTCAAGTACTGTTGTTTTTTTTTATAAAATCAACAATATTTTTAATAGTTGTAAATGTATTAGTTTTCAATGTAAATTGAGCCAACCTGTATAATAAATCGTGATCCTAAAAACGAAACACATATCAACTTCACAGGCAACAAAATACAAAAGCTACAGTAAAAATACCAATAAAAAAATCAATGTCGACTTATTATATGTATAGTATAATGTAAATGTCAAATATAAATTGTTTATGCCGTGTAAAATAATAGCAGGCACGCTGCTTCCTTTCAAAAGCTTTATTTGTAGTTAATTATGTATATGTTGACAATTGTATGCTATGTTTTCACTTCCAAGTTACAAATACAACTAAAATTATGTATATACCAAACGTAATATAAATGTAAAATATATTGGACAGTTGATAGAGCCACATATAATATTTCAATAAATAAAAGAATATTTACTACTGGAGGTTAAAATAAACTTTAATAAAAAATTATAAGAACGACGAAGTTTTACACCTTGTGTGTACATTTAAATTGTGTACAGTGAATAAATAATTAAAAGTTGTACAAAAAAAGGCTGTATTTTTTTACAACTGGGTATTGTAATATATTTATTATTTATATAGTTTAATTTATCAACCTTAAAATGGATAATCTAAATGTTTTCAACAAGAACAACAATAAGATTAAATGTAAATATAAGTGTGCTATGTTATATTAGGCAAGAACAAGGTCTATAGATATAAAATATGAGGTAGATCCATATTACAATGGCCGCCATCTTCATTTTTTTTATACTGTACTGTATTTTACTAGCCTATCATTTGATATCCATAACAGGGGTGTTATAAAGGAAAAAAAAATAAAATAATAATAACAGGGGTGTTTTAAAAGAATATAAAATCTGCTATTTTTTAGCGACGAACATCCTGTGTTTGTCATACTATAGACTATATATTATAATTGTATTGTCACCAGAACTAAAAGTTTATACCAAATTCTAAGTCAATCATTCAACAGGAAGAAAGTAAAATTTCAAATCAGGTTAATTGTCGTCGGTTTATTGGCATAAGCGCGGCTCTTGAGGTACCCCCAGAGAAAAAAAACCAGTGGCGTGAGATCTGGGCTCAGAGGAGGCCACCGAATGTCCCCTCTACGCGATATCAGTTTTCTAGTAAACATTTTTTTATAACTGCTAAGGACTCATTGGATGTATGAGATGTCGCGCCGTCTTGTTGAAAACAGGTCCTGCTAGGAGGCCTGCTAGGTCCTGGAAGTCTTCAAAATTATGAAGTCGTGGGAAGGGAAAAGGGAAAAGTTACGTAACATATCTGTATAGCGATCAGAATTTACTGTTACGGTTTGGCCGTACGGACGTCGCGACTTCGCTTACGGTTTCTTCCGTTCTTATTGACCTTGGACGCCCCGCGGGTTTTTGATTCACTTCAGTGTCAGCCAGACACTTTCACTAGGATTTAAATCATGTAAACTAAACTCAGAGCGAAATAGACGCCGCGCAATAGTGCACGAATTGCCATTTCTGTAATAAGCCACAGAACAGAACTGCTCACCGGTGAAACGCTCCATGGTGACTAAATTTCCGAGAACCAAGCTACCTACGCCCACGATAAATCCGATTTTGAAATTCGCTCGCCTTTCTGACCCATCCTGTAAATAACTTTCACAGGTGGTTTGGACATGGGTGTCTTTGATGGGTGTATGGTTGCTGAGGAGTTGGCCTTCGGCTGTACTGGCATCATGACAGCAATGGAAGCCAGTGGCTTAGGCGTGAGTGGCGCATGATGCCCATATCCATTAGTTATTATCACTAAACGAATGGCTTACATCTTTGAATGTATATATGAGTAACATAGACTGACTTGCTAGATATTTGGCTGAATCCTTTGGATCTATCGTGTTAGAATAGTTACTAATAAAAACGAAATGTGACGTCAGTTTCAATGTATACAAATACTGTCTAAATTTGAATAGTGTCTTATGTGTCCTTTTTTTGTGGACTAGATGCAATACCATGTTATGTAAAGACTATAGGTAGTATTTAGTGTGGTGTGGTAGCGGTAGTGCTTCTGTTTTCTGATATCTTTTCTAAAGCTTGTACTGGTACTCCAGTGTTAAACGGAAATACTTAATATAATTTCACTTGCCACCAAGACTGCAGCCTTGGATGGCTGCTTGATTTCAGAATAGCCTAGTTTGATTTGGATTTGCTACTTGCTAGTGTTTGAATACGCTTGTTTCGAGTATTTGGTTTTGCTTTAGATATTTAAAAAATATTTATTTATTTTCATATAAATGTTACTGTTAAAATAAAAAATCATCTATAGATGTACCATGTACTTCTATTGTCAGACATGTTTCTAAATTATTTAAATATCTATATAAAATAATAACATTTTGTTTCTGTTTCTTTCTTACATTATTATTTGATTGATCACTTTTACATATTTGTAAATAATTATCTCACATTTGTATCATTTCATATATTCATTATACATATGTAAACTGCACGGTACTACTACGCTAAAATACAATCATTGCTCATAGTAAATCCTCCTCCTAATAAAGATATCTATACTACATATCCACTACATATATATTTACTGTACACATTTTCATATACTTATGCATATACTGTAAATATTGTAATTTATATATACACTTCTAAAACTAACTACATTAGCATCTTCAGTTTTATATTTTGGTGCTATTTAGCTTGGTGTTTTACTATACATTTTTATAATTCAAATATTATATATTTCTAACACAAAATTTGTTTACACGATTTCCCTGGTATATTTCAGCAAACCCCAGTTATAATCGCTGGTAACAAAGAACAACAAAAGAAATACTTGGGCAGATTGATCGAAGAACCCCTTGTCGCTGTAAGTATAAGGAAATGTTTTTATTCATAAATTACATATTTATAAATGAAAACGAGCCTTACAAAACCGTAATCAACATAAGTTAAAATTTTCATTTAAAGACAACACCATATGTCTCTGAAATGTGTATATTTTTTTAATTTAGTATATAATGATAGAATAATGATTGTACAAAATTAAACTCAAAATTATTTAAACCATTTGCTTGCTGCCTCGACCTAACCTTAAAAATCACTAGAATCATCTAAATATATTTTATATATAAATTACTATTCTTGTACCATCGGTACATAAAGTCAAGTGAATCACTAATAAATAAAACAATAAATTACAATTATCTAGGCATACTGTGTGACTGAGCCCGGCGCCGGTTCTGACGTAGCCGGAGTCAAAACGAGGGCGGAAAAGAAAGGCGACGAGTGGATCCTGAATGGGCAAAAAATGTGGATCACCAACGGCGGGGTCGCCAACTGGTAACGTAATATTGTTAATCTTTAATTATTCAGTCAGTTCACTTTAATGTATATATTCTTCTATATTATTTTTTTTTTTTAATTTGGTGAAATATATATAAATAAAACATACAATATACACTATAATTAAAAAAATACATAATAAGCATATGTTTCATTTCAGGTATTTCGTACTAGCTAGAACTAACCCCGACCCCAAGTGCCCGGCCAGCAAGGCTTTCACTGGGTTCATAGTAGAGAGAGATTGGCAGGGAGTCATCCCTGGACGCAAAGTAAGAGAATCTCTTCATACTACACGCTCTTATTATATAGTAGGGAATATATTATATATTGTAAAATAATATAGTTAAGCTTAATGTTTCTATCATTGTTATATTTTTTATGCTAATGGAGGAGTGGAGTCTCCTGGTACAGGCAATGACATGCTTAAAAGGAGGCTCCAGTCACTAGTGGATTCTGTATGAAACTTATTTATTATTTGTTAACGCAATTAGAGCCATAATTTTTTATATAGTGTAAAATAAAATGAATATCCGAGGTATTCTTATAAGAGTATTACAAAGTATTACTTATAAACGTTATTAGATATGCCATATAGTTACAATGTTATATATATTACCAGGAAATGAATATGGGACAACGTGCATCTGACACCCGAGGCATCACCTTCGAGGATGTTCGCATCCCCAAAGAAAATGTGTTAATCGGTGAAGGTGCCGGGTTCAAGATTGCTATGGGAGCCTTCGACAAGACTCGTCCACCTGTAAGTTATTTATTATATTTTTAATACTACTACTATATTATTGTTGAGGACGTTAGTCCGCAGCGGCACAATTCACAAACTGGCTGTAAACGTAGCAGTTGAGAGTTCGATTCCCTCTTGGTAGTGAATTATTTTCATTTCGTCGCTCTGGCAAGATTACAAAGGCGTTCGAGTTCATTCACTCAATCGTTTACCAAGCGTAAAGCTAAATTAATTCTAGCGCCATCTTAATGCCTTCGCTTAAAACGCACAATTAGTTTACAATAACCATACCACTCTATAGTTCTTGTTTATACCGCTAGGTGGCAGCTGGTGCTACAGGACTGGCTCAGAGGGCTCTCTACGAAGCTACCAAGTACTCCTTAGAGAGGAAGACCTTTGGGGTGCCTATCGCCCACCACCAGGCAGTGGCCTTCATCCTGGCTGACATGGCCATGGGAGTGGAGACTTCCCGTTTGGCTTGGCAAAAAGCCGCCTGGATGGTTGATCATGGTAATATATATATTTTTTATTAAATTACCTTCTACGTGTATCTCTAGTCGTAACATTGGCTGCAAACGCCACGGTTGTAACCCACAACCACGTTTCCCACTTGCAGAAAAGAATTATTTTCATTTACTGCCTACCCTGCTATATGCGGTATAAAGCTAATATAAGTATCAAAATGGTTATTTGGTTGAGGCGTTCATCCTGGCTCAAAACCTCGAGGTCGACCACGTAATTAGATGGTCAATTACTAATTAAATTTTAACCTGTTCTAGCAGAAAATGGCACAGGATGGTCGACGGTAACTTAATATTTGATACTATACAATACCTAGCAATTATTGAGTTAGTTATACTCAGAATCAAAAGGGTAACTTGTTGACATTTGAAAATGAATACATGCTTATTTAAAATGTATTGGTTGTCAATCAAATGTTTGTTATATACTGACTTCGAGGTATAGCGTGTGTATACGATTTTTGTTATATGAAGTTCACTTTGCCCTTTATTATCTCGTTTCTTATGTATACCAATTACAACTGTTATAAGTACTTAATGTTATTTGACAAACAGTTTTTAAGAAAACCTATAAAAAGTTTAACGTAGCGGGATCGAACCTGTGCCTCTCGGACACCATCCAGGATCCAATCCCGCCGCATTCAATTTTTTATGTGTTCTAAAAATATTTTTCTCTCCTTAATGAGGAATAACTCGTTAAAAATGTTAAATCTATCAATATTCTTTGCTTTCGCTTTGATTATTTAAATAATATTTTATTTTCCCAGGTCAAAAGAACACTGTAATGGCGTCAGTGGCCAAATGCCACGCGTCGGAAGTAGCCAACAAGGCAGCTTCAGACGCTGTACAGGTGTTTGGTGGTAACGGGTTCAACACTGAGTACCCAGTAGAGAAGCTCATGCGTGACGCCAAAATATATCAAATATACGAAGGAACGTCACAAATTCAAAGACTTATTATATCAAGGGAAATTCTCACTGATGCTAAGCAGAGCAATGCCTAAAAATACGTAGAAAGTAAAAATATTATTTTTGTTTGACATAATATATTTTAGAACTTAATTCAAGTTCATATTTTAGTAAGTAAACATAATTTTTGTCAATTACTAAATAAGATTTTTAATATTTTTGTAATTATATATTTTTTACACATCATAGTTATCATGTTAATGTTTATATATTATTAAATTTATTTTTTTGTTCAGATTCAGAAGTTTACAACATAATATTTTATAAGATGTATTTTGTATAACATATATTTTAACGCAATTGTTAGTATGATAAAAGAGCTTAATTCTTACAGTTGAATTTGTATTTAGATAAACACCAAAATACATGTATAAGTAGTGTTAACTTTACTTTGTAAAATTACCTGGAAGAATATTATATAACATTCTAACTTAAAAGATTATTTATTTTTACGAGCTTATATACATTTTTTAATAAATATACAAATTAAAAAAATATTTTTAAATATACTGTAGCAGCAATAAATTTGTTTATTTTATAATATATGTGTCCTTATATTAATAAAGTATCGTATATATAATGTTTTTTTTTATTTCTAAATCTCTATGTAAATTAATAATATTATTTTTGTTCGTATCATCAAAAGAAAATTTAACAGCAAGAGGTAACTCTCCGCCTCAGTGCAGGTACAGGAGGTTGGTTACATTGAAACTATTTTTTTTTATTTTAATAAGATTTGTTCAATTTGAACCAATATTAGCGCAAAAACTAAAAAAATCAGAAAGCTCTAATCTCAGTGTTAGCGGCTTCAAGCAAATAAGCTTTTCAGCTGTATAATATAATCAATAATGATTAATGAAAAATATTAAATGTTTCAAAATAAATTACTTAAGAACATATTAAAAAATATTTTTATGATGTACATTCACATAAGTTCAGTGGCTCATATATGATGTATCACATAAATATCATCAAAAGTAAAATATATAATAATTAAAAGAATAATATATATTAGGCATAAATGTATATGGATAACTCACAAGTTTACAGAAAGTGCCATCTGTTTTAAAATCTCAAGTCGATTTTCAAGGTTAGCATTTAACGACGTACTTAATTTTCATTGAAACTAGGTGGCGTCACTATCCACCGGATGTTGTAATCAAATATATGACTTTTAATATTAAACAATTAACAAATCATGCAATTTTACCAATAAATATTATGAACATGTTAAAAATATTTTTTTTGTTCAATCATCATTAAAGAAAAAAGGTTTTATAAATATTCTGTAGTAAAACTTTGTAATCATACTTGCACAGATTGACCTACATTTGAAGCCCTTGTGAAAGGATTGTGCAATAGAAACGGTCATTTATTACACAACACAACGTATTCATAAGCAAATGTATTCATTTTGCACTATTTTAAATATTTTTTAAGCCACAAACATATTTTCACTAAATAGCCATTGAAGTACTTTTAAAGATTTTTACAATATACTTTCGATTTTCGCTTTGATAATATTATAATAAATAAAGATATACTATAATTAATATTAAAATAATGAATAAGTTTTTTAAAAAAAATAGGCCATGACACACATTTGTAAATTGGGTTAATTTCCCACTGCCCTTTACCGACATATTTCAATGTCAGTCATGAGTATGGTAGCTCTATTGAACCCGAGTTATGTCGGAATATCAAAGTGTAAGTGAAGTGGCCTAGAGACCTACATTTAGTGTTTTATAAGGAATTAATGGTATATATGTACAAATTTTAACATATAATATTTTCCTAAACGAAGTAGATGAAATTTTTCAATTATTGCGGGCAGCTAATGTTAGTTGTTTCGCCCAACTATACGTAAATGATGCACGAAGACTCTCCAAAAATGAGTGTTGCGCAGAGTCTGGCCGCTTCCACGAGCCAGGCCAAGAGTGATATAGTGTTGGACGGCGCCGTGGAGTACGAGATGAGCGCCGTGGACCCCAAGCCGACTGAGAGCATCGCGATGGACATAAAGATATCTTATGTAGAGCCAGCGAATGGTGCGTACCATCTACTTTTACTAATTACATACTATTAGTCACGTATACAAGTATTTATAGACGATTCCAACTCGAGCCGGATATAAGTATCCATATTCTCAGTACATTTTTCTATAAATCATTATAAAAAGTAAAATACGTGAATATCTATTTATAATACATATTTTCGTGTCGAAATTACATGACAAATCTAAATCGAATTAGACTCTGCTTAGATTCTTTTAAAACAAATTTAGAGACATGAGGCCTTCATAATATTTTTTTGAATAGTAATATTCAAAAGAGACAAGTGCTGGTTGTATAATAATTACATTGTATGCATTGTGGACTTGTGGAGACTAAAAGACTACCTGCTCGTTTACTCGATCGCACGGTGTGGCAACGTCGCATTGGCTTTTCGCGCTATCCTATAATGAAGCGAACTGAGTGAAAAAGTTTAATATATTACAGAATCGTTTACTTTACGTTTACGTTGAACAAAATTAAATAATTTCTTGGGTTATTACGAAATATCTATGGATATAATAATAATAATAATAATTGACTAATATCTAGTAATGTTAAGTAATGATTCAACATTGATGTCACTTTGTATTCTACCTGTGGCTCGACGGCATTTTGATTTCGTTCGGTGTCAGTAGGGCACGCTAGCTGGCTGCGGTCTGCAGTGGGGCCGTACTTGGTATTGGTACTATGTGAAGTAATTGCTCTAATATTATAAACAACGTTCACATGTGGATGTGGGGACATGGCTGCTATTCTTCTTCATTATGATGTAACATTATTAGAAAATATTCGTATTATCAAACGATTGTATGGATCAGCGTTGCCAGATTTTGTCTTGGGTAACAACGGGATTACAGAAAAAATATAAATAATAGCAGTTTTAGTATTTATTCATTTTCTTGTGTGATAGTTATTAGATATCAATATAAAATGGCTTTTTAATGGTAAAACGTCACTATACTTATAATAACTGTTTGGTTTACACTGTATCTATGGGAGTTAAGTTCAGAGTCTATATCTCTCGAAATAGTAACTTATCAAAAAAAAAAGTAATAAAAAAAATCATAGTGCGTGGACTAGTCCACGAAAAGCGGGAACTTAATTAATAAATTTACGGACTAAAAATCGGGACGTCTAACGACGCTGGTTTAGATTCCTGTTCCTTATTACGTTGTTCAGGCTGTATGAATGATATATAATAAGTATCTGACTTGTGCGAACTAGATGGCGCTGCAACTTCTTGTATGTGGTAATATAAAGCTCTTTCGGCTCCACATTTTGTACATTTTAATGATGTAACTAAAGTATTTTAATTTAATTAATAAATAAATTAGGAAATATAGCCATTTCAATACTAAAATACATAAAAATAATGAATAAATACATAAAAATAATTAATTTCCTCGCTCTGGTGACTATGTAAAGCGCAGTGTTTTGTTGGACGCAATGCCTCAAGAATTCGGTGGAAAGTGGGGAACAGATGGGAATGGGAACGGGTGTCTAAACACTAGGTCCAAGTTAATATAGGTGCGAGATAAAGCGTGAAGCTAAAAAACAATAATGACAAAAGCAAGCATATAATATTTTCAGTCAGTGTTTGTCAATGGCTCGCCATAATATTATCCAATTACGTGCCACTGAGCTAGATTTTTCAGTCACTATAAAAAGATTTAGTAGAAAAAAATTAAGAAAATTGTAAATTTAATAATTTCTTTATTAAAAATTTACGTTTTGCTTTTAAACTACTGATTTTCATAGGCCGTCGTTTTCAGGGGCGCAACACGATTGTGGGTTTAATTCCCACTCGGGAGAATGAAATATTTAATAATTTCATTTTATGGCTCTGGTAATAAGGCAAAGCGCGTTGTTGATTTCCGTCGCCTTAGGAATTCGGCGGAATGTGGGAAATGGAAGTATCAGAATAGGAATAGAGTGTCTTATTAGTAGGCTCCCAGGTCCCCTCTGCCTACCCTGAGGGGACCTGGGATACAGCGTAAAGCCTGCCAACTGATTTTGACTTTTATACCATTTATTTATCTAGAATACAAGTTTCTACAGACGACCACGTTTAAAAATGTTAATCTGACCGCAAAAGGTTCATAACCTTAAACAATAAATATTACAATAATTATAATAAATTATTATTTATTCGTATTTTTCGAATACATTGATTTAGGTCCCTTTTACACTGTAAATCTAAAGTATGAAGTTTATTGTGAGTCGTACCAATAAATAAATTATTAAGTAATTTGTTTTAGTTTCCACTATTTTATTAGAGATGGCGAATTGACACTCATTTTCATAGAGCGAATGTTTTAATGAGAATAATCTGCATCTCTTAAGCTAATTGTTAAAAGGCGCAAGCTATTTTTTTATTGTATATTAGAAATATCTTTAACAGTTCTTTTTATCGATATTACAAATGTTAATTACTGTTTCCTGAAAAACTGAATTTCTCCATTTATCGAAAGACGTGGATAATTATTTCTTTTTTCTAAGATGTATACTTGTTTGCTGATCAGCTTTACATATATAAGACACAGCGTTCCTCAGTTCCTCTAGGTGCTACATAGTAGGTATATATTTTAGAAAATCGCCCATGTCCTACAAATGTGAATACTTTGAAAATTATTTGAATAATATCTATACTATATTTGATCAAGTAGGTAATTGATCTTCCTCGAAAAACAGCAACTTCTCGTATGTTTTATTATTATATTTTATTGTGGCATTTTTGCCTCCTTATTCTGAGTATTCCGTTTGTTTATATAAACTTTCACAACGTGACTGATGCGATTCAACGTGAAATTAACATGTTTCATAATTTACATTATAAGCGAATTGGAAAACAAAGGCCTAAAAGAAACGTCTGTATAAAATATGTTTACAAAATGTACAGACAAAATCATACAATATTTTTCTTTTAGTCATTTAAGGCGCCTTGGTAGCGAGACAGCGCGGCGTTGAATTCCGCGACTCAACACGCAATGTTTAAGCCGTTTTTCGTTCATGAATTACATATCTATGAATGAAAACGAAATCTCAAGATCGATCACAGATTTGAGAATAAATATGGTCCTTAGTGCGGATCAGAGTGTCTTAGCATTAGGTTCCCTCTGCTTTGCCAGCTAGTTTTGTAAAAGAAAACTTTGTTTTTACCTACATTTAATACATAGATGCTTAAACGTTTGAAATTATATGCATTTTTGACAAGTGGAACACGCCATGCCCGCCAGTGATGCGGCGGCTGTAGTCTGTAGGCTGTAGTCGAAGCTATTTCGTAATACTTTACTACTTCATCATCAGATGTCGTCACAACTCTTGGAGCAGATGCGCACATTGTTGTGTACAAATCACTGTCAATTTAAAATGACGAACGTGTTTATTTGAAGCCTAACGTTGTATATTTCTTTTTGTCGTATGAATAGGCGTTGAGGTTCCGTGCCCACCCCACAATAGTCTTATGGCCACCCCAGACATTTTACTAACTGAAATTTGCACCGAAAAATGATAAAAAATATTTAAACGAACATAAGTTAACGCCAATGATTACATGTTGCGTATCAGTATTTTTTAAATACGTTTTCTTTTGTTATTTGAGTCAATTATGTATATACTTGTATTTGCGCTTATTTGATGCAAATGATTGATATTTCTCTGTATTGTATGAGTTCTACAATCAATTGAAAAGTCATGTTTATTTTTATTTCATGTACGCATATTTAATAAATTCCTGGCAACCTGTTTACACGATCGTCACTATTGTAAAAACGTGTGAACAGCTGGCTAAAGTTGGGGTAATAAATTTGGTTCCAATTTTAGTTAACAAGTATTGGGTACGAAGTGAATTTACTTTTCCTATATTGTTCTCATTTGGAATGTTAGGTAGTTTTTGACTGACAATAAATAGCAATAATTGAGTGACGAATGAATGTCTGAATTGAAATACAAAACATCTCTGACAAGAATAACAATATGTATTATTTATTATATTAAAAGGCACCCTACAAGTACCAATATGCCACCGAGGGTTCCGTGCCAATTTCATGACTAGGTCAAGAGAAAATACAACTTATAAAAGGTGCACACTTATAAACTTATAACTATGCGCTGTGGGCGCTTTAGTTCAAAGGGCTATTTTTTGTAAGATCTCGCAACAGGAATCAAGCTGCAATTAATAATAAATAATAATATCAAATCGCGGATCGGCAAGCGTAGCGTTGGGCGCCCACCAGCTCGATGGACCGACGACCTGAAGAAGGTTGCTGGCTTCGACTGGATGCGGACGGCGGAGGATCGGATACCTACAATTACTTGGAACACAAAAACTAAATCAACACATTCTATATTATAAGGTTTTCTTTTGTTTTTTTTTATATCAAAGCCGCCGAATAATCAACACCTCAAATTACGAAAGATGGCAAAATATTAATAATCAGTAATTTTTATTACTTATACAGTTATAAGTATGATTTTTGTGGAAAACAGCACAATGCTTAAGATTAACTTTGGCTTACGTATATTATTAAGGCAGTTAAGTCTTTGGACTCTACATATACCTAACTTTAAAATTGTTAGTATCTAAATAAAATGTTAAAATAATTAAAATAGATTTCCAACGCTGCGTAGATCCACGCAAAGTGGGACTGTGCCGATCGGGACATATTTTTTTCATGAAATCATGAAGTAGGTACGGGACCCTCTGTGGTCAAATCCGACTCGCACTTTATCAATTTTTTTATTCTAGATTGCTAAGCAACGCAGCAATTTAGTTTAACAAGAACGAGGCGAACAAGCCCACACACTCGTTTGCCTATTGTATACTTTGCCCATTCTTTATACATATACATTAAACGATGAAAACCTTATCGAGAGACACCGATTAAACACTTTATTTTTTTTTTAATTATAATACTTAATGTAGAGCAAGGTTGATGTGCTCGAATAAAATTAATATACATACCTAGTAAAAAATAATTTGAATTGAAGGTGGGCAGCATTTACTTTTATATTATTTGTTAAGTTTTTATGTAAAAAAATATAAGATGTTATAAAAGAAATTATCTTTTAAAAAAAATAGAATTAAGGAATAAAATTGTTTTTTTTTCATTTATAATGATTTTTATAAATCTACAGATAGATGACAAAGCCGCTAAGATTTTTCCGTATCAAACAATGTAGTTTGGAAACGACTAGTCTCTGCTATCAGCAGGCCTCGTCTGTGACCTAGTGACCCAGTTACGCGGCAGAGCATCTATCTCTTATATCGTCCACAAGTACATACATACTACGTACAAACAAATTGTGTTCATATAAAAGAATATCATTACAAATTTATATATAAAAAATTTACATATTATAAATATTACTGAAAAGTAATATACAATTCTTTCACAAAAAAATAATAATAAAAATAGATTTTTTAAATCAATAAAAAACATCTTTATACTATCGATCCAAGCAATGTATTTACAATTAATATACAATTTTACCTTATGTCGTATTTACCTATTTTCAAAAGTACATGACAAATATTTGTGAGGTTTCGTCATGTTCTTCCGTTCTTGATCACGTTCTTGTTTATCTTCCGTTTTAGGGTGCTACTTACATAATATTTTGCATGTAGCTAATATTTCGTCCACGATGTCTAATGTTTAATAATCTTTACTTATTCTATTGCTTTACCTATTTGTTACAGCATTTCAAACTTTAATTTCTTTATTAAAATATATATATTTTTAGTACAATAAAGGTATTTATTATTGTTTTTGTTTTGGTAACTAGATTAATATGTCATTGTCAAACCGAAGTTTTAGATTTATTAATTTCTTTTTAGCTTAGTAATAAATATTGTTATATGTACTGCAGTAGGCTTAGAATGCACTCTTAATTCCTTTGTTATTTTTTAATATAAACCTATAGACTACAACCTATAGGATGATACACTTTCTGCCGAATTCTGGAGGCATTGCGTGTTGAGTGGCAGAACTCAACGCCGCGCATTACCTCGACACCAGAGTGAAGATATGGAAATATGAATGTAAATAAATATTTCACTTTTCGATTGGGGATCGAACCCACAACCATGCACCACGACGACCTCTTAGTCTGTCGTTTCAAAGTCCAGCCATTTGGCATCATTACAATATGCTCATCTTACTTAATGATTAACCTTTGCTTAGTATAAATCACCTATCATTATCCCATTTTATATGATATGAGTAGGTACCTAGTATAGTAACATAGCAGTGTCGAACCCCTCTAATTCAGTTCATCCGTTCCTAATATTAGTTCGGCCAAACAAACTAATAAATAATATTTCAAACGCATCTGTTATGTACTTACGATATTCAAGGCTTTATCTAAAGACACTGGTACTTAACCACTATGTATTAATTTAATCCAGATATTTATTTATTAACCAAAGCAGTTTTATTTATATGTTATAATAACAATAAACGCTACACTCGGACTAATTTTAATAGCATTCTGATGAATTCGCAATAATAAATTGAAAGTATATTCGTTGTTTACTTTCATTTTTATTGAAAACACATTCATTATTTATTTTTTTATTAACAACATGACCCAAAATGTTTATTTAAAATGACCTCATTTTTACAAAGAAATATTGAGAATATATAAATATGCACATATTTGTATATTCTCAATTGTGGTTTATTTTTGAAACTACTTTATTTTACGATATCTGTTAATAAAGGCAGTCTAATTAAGATTAAACATTTTAAGAACATTTTATTAACAAGTATTACATATTTTTCATAGGTATAAACCTATCGACGTTTTATGATCTGTAGGGAAGTTAGTGGGAACGAGGATCTTGCTTAATATTTTATTTCTTTAAATACTATCTGTAAAATCTGGTGTGAATCTACAATCTAGACAGTGAAGTTGGTTCTAAAAAATACAATATTTGGAAAATTAACAAATACTTTCATCAACATTCTTATCACAAACATTATTCTCCTATATTTTTGGATGTGACAATTTAAAAAGAAAATTGTGTCAATAAAAATAATTCAAGTGACGCCCAGCCCAGTTGACCTGACACACATGCCGTGCCAACAACTGCGACATACTTTCAATGCTGAAAATTTCCTAATTTACTGCACTCAGAATTACAAAATATTTAAATATATCTCATCGGAAACAAAGGCACTCTTGACAAAAGAAAATATCATTAATTAACACATAATAGTGTTTTACAAAGAATATGGTTTTAACTTATAATTAACTCGCAACAATCAATAATTTGCTATTCATTGTCAATGGGAAATTCAAAATGATTTTTCTTTTTAAATTTATATAAAATTTATATCAAAATAATTATTAACGTATGTAATTTCTTTTCCAACAAGGGTATTGTTGGAATACTGTATACTAAAAACAACTTTCTAGCTTCCTACGTAGCTGCTTTGTAAGGTTTCATGTCGTTCTATACTTAGTATTATTTCGTGGTTACATTCTGTGGAGCCCCTTAGGATTATTTTTACCTCCTAAAAAAGTTCGGGTGTTCATTTTTCTTGCAAAATAATCACGAGTT
Source organism: Heliconius besckei (assembly GCA_018249835.1). Lineage (NCBI taxonomy): Eukaryota > Metazoa > Arthropoda > Insecta > Lepidoptera > Nymphalidae > Heliconius > Heliconius besckei. The sequence continues at coordinate 11,973 of DWNA01000297.1, read as the reverse complement.
ACTTACGAATATCGTATAAGCATTTTGGTTTGTTTGGAAAATTATTGTTTAATAACCTGAAAAGCTACTCGTTGGATGTTAATATAGGCTTTATATAGACCTTTGCTACGTTTCTCAGGAAAACACGTTTAAATTAGGAGATGCGGGCTCAATAACGATGAATTGTTTACGTAATTTTATACACGTGTTACTCTATTTGGTTCTAACTATGGAATACGTACAATTCTGGTACCTGAGACTTTGTTATTGAAAGTTTGCATTTAAATAATATTGTTTGTAAATATTCAATTTCCACACGATTGATATTAATCTATGGGGAATTTGGGGATCGCTTTATTTTATTATTGCTTTTAGAATCTAATATTTGAAAATTGTTAGATAGATTTAGATAATTAAATTTGTTATATAAGTAGACTAGCGGTCGCACGCAGCTTCGCTTGCTTATTTAGGGGTGAATTCTAATAAACCACGAAACATGTGTTCAATGAAATATTTTTAAGAGTCTAAATTTCTAATTTTATAAAATTCGGTGGCGATTTAAAGATTTTTCCATACAAACTTTCAAGCCCTTACTTGCACCCTTAGGGAGTGAATTCTAGAAAACCATGAAACACATATTTAATTAAATATTTTTAAGTCTGTATTTCAAATGTTATAAAAATTGGTGCCGATTTAAATTAAATTCTATACAAACTTTCAACCCCTCATTTGCACCCTTAGGGGAAGAATTTTGGAAAACGATGAAGCACGTATTCAATTAAATACTTTTAAAAATCTAAATTTCAAATTTTATTATAATCGGTGAGAATTTAAATTGTTTTCCATACAAACTTTCAACCCTTACTACACCCCTTTAGGGCAAAAATTTTTCAAAATCCCTTCTTAGTGGATGTCCAGATTAAAAAGTAAGCATCTGTCCAAATTTCACGTTTCTACCATCAGCAGTTACGGCTGTGCGTGCGTCTTACCTCAGTCAGTGAGGACAAGTCCTTTTATATATATATAGATAGGTACTACACGGTGATTTAGAGTAAAGCTGAAATTTTCATGCGTCACAGTGAGCCGTGAGAGGTTCTTTGATATAAATGAGTCACAGGTTGCTAGCAGGCGTGATAATAACTATCGAATTATGCTTTGCTATACCTACAGAAATATTACGTAGAGATATTGATTACCGTATTTTGACTCTATTGTTTATAGTAATTTTACTACTGTTTATAGTAAAAAAATTTTCAGTTTCTAGAAGCATTGCGTGTTGAGTCTCGGAACTCAACGCCGCGCCTCGACACCGGTGCTCAGAAATGAAAATATAAAATATTTCTTTTCCTCGAGTGCGAATCGAACCCACAGCCTGTCACATTTACAGACACGTCTGTACCCCTGCACCACGACTGACCTCTGTTAGGTTTAGTTATTCTGTTCTCTTCATCATCAGCTTTATAGTGAATGTCAGTACTTAATAGTACTTAATAACCGGAGCAGCATACACATAACATAAACATAATCCGTACCTAATCTTTCAATAACGAAGTACTTAAGGGAGTGTAAAATTATAGTATTTTCTACTTTTGAAGTACTAGATAATTTGATTCCTTTTTATTTAAAGAGGAATAGAATCAGATGAATGTAAGAGACAGTAGCAAATCTCTATAGCCTAAGCCTTATAATTTAGTAGTACACATGTATGTAGAGGGTCCTCCAGCTCGATGGACCGGCGAACTGAAGAAGGTTGCTGGCTTCGACTGTATACGGGAGTCCCACTAGCCAATCTTTTCTGGCAATTTTTTTATTTTTAGCTTAACCATGTATCCTGCACGAAGCAGGGTAGGCAGAAGGAACTTAGTGTTAAGACAATCCGTTTCCCATTTTTCCTTCGAATTCTGGAGCTATTGCATGTGGAATGACGGCGAAATTCTGGCAAAATAAAGTATATCACAGAATTGTATTATTGAAAGTAAGTCAATTATTCACTTGTAGTTGTACCACATCTGATCCAGTTTGTAATCAATAATTACTGCACTTGTAGCGCAATTACGTCAATGACACCATTTACCTAACTAACACCTTTATCTAAATACTATTTATTTTGTTTTTTTTTAATGACGTCAGAAAAATAATTATAATGATGTCATCGTACATTTTACATATTTTCGTTATGTATGTATTAGTGTATATAAGGTTAAAAGTATTTTAATTTAATTTAAAAGATTAGTTGTACTGTATTAATAAAATTATTTTATAACGATATTTTTATTAACGTGCCGAGTAAGCGGGTGTCACGGCTTCGCCCGCTTGAACTACATCTGTATTGCTGCCGTGTTTTAATTACTATTTTATATTAAAGACAATATCTATACATTGATAATTAAACTTTCAGCCAGTTTTATAAAAACATTTACTTTGTAGCAATTCTGTCGAATAAAATATTTTATATTGATAAAGACAACAAAAATATAGTGAAAAACAACATTATTTAACATATACATATACTTTTTAAGGGTGGGAAGAGGGAACCTAGTGTTAAGACACTCCGTTCCCCACTTTCTGCCGAATTCCGGAGGCATTGCGTGTTGAGTGGCAGAACTCAACCCTGCGCTTACCTCGACACCAGTGCGAAGAAAATGGAAATATAAACGTAAATAAATATTTAACTTCCTCGAATGGGGATCGAACCCACACCCGCTTGCGCCACTACGCCACGACGGCCTCAATTGAATATATTATAGTGTAAAACAAAATTCGTTTTAAAATAGTGAAGGCAGCGTCCGGTTTTTGTGTATTCAAAACGACAGTTTGAGCACTATCTGTGTCAAGGTGTGGATCGACTCTTGCGCAAACCGCTTTTTTAATACTACGCTCCGTTGCGAGGTAATTAATTCGATTCGGAGTGTTGCAACATTACGATACTTGCTGGTACTTTTCGTGTATTTCAAATTTATTTATATCTCTTAGATAAAGCTTTTTGAACACTATATCTCTCTATCTCTATCTATGTTGTTTTTTTAATAAAATTATTCTCGTATTAGAATATTATAACAAATTTGTGAATCTATTACGTCATAATTCAAATATATTTCATCATATTTTTTTTCCAATTACTTGTATACTACAAATTTAAGTGTATATAGAGGTTTTTATATACAACGATAATCAACTTTATCGTATGTCAATATAAATGCTATAGAATGTTTTCTTACATGTGGTAGTTTCGAAATTAGTATTGTTTTTTTTTATTTGTTGAAAATAAATTTAGTTGTTTGTATTAAAAATTCCTATGTGGCAATAGCATGAACGTCATTTATATTTTTGACATTATTGCCTTCAAAATATTTCCAGGAATAATCTAATAATAGGTAGGAAAACATTAAAAATAGTTTAATTAAAATTAACAACGTCACCTTAACAGCCCGGTGGCCCTGCTCTCGATAGCTCTCCTTAGATGGCTCACAAACAGACTAGGTCGAGGAAAACAACTGCGATGTCAGTGTCATAAGTCTGTGTGACCATATTAACGAGATGCCATTTGTGAGACCAACGTTGCTTTTCTTCAACTACAATATTTATTTTTATATGTAAAAGCCGTAATGTATATCGACTGTTTCATTTCAACTTTATAGTTATAGATTTAAGTAATAGTTTGTAGGGGGGGGGGGGAGGCTATGTGGTCAGCCGTATGTTGCATACATAGTTGTAAACTATGTAAGTTCGAAATTTGTTGTTGCGCGAATGACCTTATGTTTCAAGGTGCCGAAAAAGTAAGTGCCACGAAAATTTTTATATAAAACTCTTAAGGCATTCAGTTATACAAAACGATTTTAATATTTAATTTAACTTGAGAAGATTTTTGTTTATATATATATATATATTTATTAATTAACGTCAAGTTCGAATATAAAATAAATAAATGATAATAATTCAAATATTAACTAAGTATTATGTTGTCACCGATATGTTTCACATACCAAAAAATTTAATTACCTTAATAGTTTATAATATGTGGATGTGTGTGGAGTAGGTTGAGAAGGAAGGCAGACCCTGCCTGCAGGCAGAAGGCAGAGGTAATAGCCGGGATTAATGCCAGGTAGAAGAAGAAGAAGTTTATACCATGGTATATTGCTGGTAGGCTGAAAACTGCAATGAAATTAAATGATATTTATTCTGAATTTATATTACATTAATATAAATATATTTGCAGAAGTATCATTAATCACAATAAAATATTTAATTTATAAATATTTGTTATTTATAATGAAAAATGATGTAAAGATAATTTTTGAACTCAATTACCAATGAACACGCCATGCCTCGGCGGAGAGTGCAAACTGTTGCAGCGTGAATTTAAAAATATTATAAATTTAGTATATACCTAATTCTACCTAATATGCTGCCTTTTTAATAAGTCGGTAAAGTTAGAAGTGGTGATTATTCCCAGTATTTTTGCTCTCCTGTAAAATTAAGAAAATGTAGATACGTTAATTTGAGTTTTACGCCGCTATTTTGATTTTGCAATAAATTGAAAAAATAACCAAAACGCTTAGCTGCTATAGCTAAACATTTAGCACAGCGAAGTGCCAGTCAAATAATAGTAATAATAATAATAATCGTTTCTTATTGTTTGCTAATTTCATACAAATAATTCCTACACTCATTGTACACATGGTGTGTCGCAACGTTTCAACGTTATTTTAACTGTGTGAACATATAAAAGTTGCTTTTTGCATTTATATTGTTTCCTCCATAGAACTATATTCAAACTTGAATTTTAAGCAATAACACAATTACGAAGCGGTTAAAGGAATTGCAACACGACACTAATAAATTAAATATACGTTAATTATACTTTTTAGATATGTTGAAAATTATTGTTGTTGTTAGTATATGCTGTACAGTATTCACGGAATGCAATTCGGCTTTTGTGATATTGAAAATTATGCCTCTATTGTTCTTTTAACCACAGACGCAAGACGAGAGGTGTCATGGGTTTGACGTGTTTGTCTGCCTCTATGTGGCACCGTACCTCCGCACCGTAGCTCACCGTACATTTCTGTAGCTCTTGATTTAAAGAAACGATTTAAATATGGTTTTCTTTAATCAAAAACCTCATTCATCGCGGCGGTTCTTAACTATGTTTTATGAAAATCGGATTAGTATTTTAAGAGCTACAAGCACTTTGCCAAGACGAGGTAGTAAAATTTTTGGTCAGGGTTGGTTTTTTTTAAAGGTTTAAATTTTACTAGTTTGGTTATTTGGGAGAGCATCACGAATTTCGATAATGTTTTAAGATACATTAGACATTTCCAATTACTTCAGGCATCGACGCTCGAGCGCAGCTTATCTCTAGGTGTAACGTCACTCGACGCCGACTACAATGGCGTTTGACCTTCGCCTACTTACCCGCTCGTTCGAAACGAGCCTCTCGGAATATTTTCAAAACATATATTTATCTATTCATCTCGCTCTTGATTCTACTAGTAAATGTACCTATATGCGTTTCATATTTATATATATATATATATATGCAACAATACTAAATCGTTAATACGGAATTTAGGCTACCAAATTTAAAAGTTAAAAGTTTAATTATAATTTACTCCATTTACTAAGAAAACATGGCGGTTAAAGTTAAATTTGCTTGGAATATATCACAAGGTTTTTTTTTTTCAAATAGAACAACGTAAGCCGATCTATTTTTAACTTGTATTATATTAATTGTCGTAATAATTATCATCATTTCTTGACATAACTACCACTGTATAAATATATGAGAGATATAAACATGTGCAACCTACATAAAATTAATGTCAACTGCAACTCTGTTATCCTCTGCCCTGGATTGTGTGAACTTGGCCTACTTGTTGTCGTATATGGATATACGAGTATAGTATTTTTTTATATTAATAATATACATTGCTTTATATATTTCACATATGGATACATAGGTTATTAAATGCAACTCTGTGATATATCCTACGACAACTGGGTGTTATTCAACAATTAGAAAAGTAAATTATTCATTTATATTTGTTATTTTTAATAAAAATAAAATGTTATATTTATTGAATCAATTCAATTTAAAATTGTAACAGAAAAAGTGAGCAAGTTTTTCTGTTTCAATGTTTATGTTCTGTTAATATGGAGTCATAACTTCAATTGTAATCATAACAATGAATACAAAAATAGATAAATAGTCTCAACTTTGTCTTACGTAAATAGATCCGTTGATTATATTATATACATTTATTAAAAGATGTTGCCTTGCTACGTCGGGTGCGGGGCAAGGGCACCGTGTCACCACCCTCCGCCCCACACTCCGCTGCGCTGCTGGGTATGAATGTGAATCCCTTTGACCCATTTTCCGTTTTGATCTTGACCTGCCCGACCCAATTACCGAGAATCTACGTTAAATTTTCCGTTTTTCTGCACCATACAATTTTTATTATAAACTGCAGTGATGCAATTTTGTGTGTAGTAGTTACGTTTTTGTGGTAGTACTTATCTTACTATAGATGTTTATAGTATTACTAGCGACCCCCTTGTGGCTTCGCCCGCTTTTACTACTGGATTATTCATATAATGTATGTTTGCAAAGCACTTAAGATAATGTGAAAATTAATTAAACCCTAATGCAACCCGCATTTTCATAGTTTCAATAAGGATTTTGCAATTGTTTTACACAACAAGGATTTTTTAGTAGGTACCGTAATTTCTGTGCTACTAATCTTTTCAAGTACTTATTAAAATATATTTAAATGATTATTTTTAGATAGTTAAATTACTATTTTTAAACGGAAGAAATTATAAACAAAAGCTACCTACTAATAACTACTACAAAAAATATGAAACCAAATATATCGCGCTGAAATAATACGTTTAACTCCAATTATCCAATACGTGCAAACGCATCTAAATCTTCGTTGCAATAGAGGCAGGCGGATTTTTTTTTCGAGCTTGTGGTTAATGCTGAAGAGGGTCTTCTGTCCCTGATGAAAAGCAAGCACGACGTGACTGCCTGTGAGGAAAATTAAATAGAATGCCGGGAATCGAACCTGGGCCGCCCGCGTCGCAGGCGAGCATTCTACCACTGAACCACCGATGCGTGGATGCGATGAGGCAGGCGGGCGGCGGAAGCGCTTGTATAAGCAAAACGTCGCGGGACGCATGGCGAGTGGCGACCCGTTTCGCAGCAAGGATTTTTTGATATTGTAACAACTTCTAAAGTACTTATTAAAATGAAAAACAGTAAAAGACAGTTTTGATCTACATTAAATGGCCAACGTAACTAATATACTTATTTATATGCTGAGAGTAAGTGAAACTTGAGTAACATACAGCTGATGTGTCAACGGCGTGATGTGTCAACAATTAAATGCGTTTTTCTCTAAAACTATTCGCAATTTCGAAATAGTGTAAAAAGCAAATTTTATCTTCGTTTAACGGAGAAAATTAATAAAGTATTTTAAAGGATAAGGATTAATACCATTATGGAAAAATATGACTCACAATAAAAAATATATTGAAATTATTATTTTTAGACAGAAAATTGATCACTACACGTTATTCTTAAAAGATACGAATATGCCGGTGCAGACTTTTTTGTAGATCTTATTAAGAGGAGCAATTTAATTACCATTAAAGCAGCGCATGCGCTAAAGTGTCTCAACGGGTAGGACTTTACATACATTTATCGTATTTATGTTAATTTACATAAGAATGTACAAATAATACACTATTTATAAACCTTCTATGAAAAATACTCGACCTAATGGTGAAAACCGCATCAAAATCCGTTGGGGGGTTTAGAAGAAGAAGAGTTAGAAATAACAGACAGACACGAAAAGCGACTTTCGTGTTTTATAAGATATAGGATTACTATTATACTTAGTGTTCTTCTCGTGTTAAAAATTATATTTTTGCAGTGCTTTCATCCTGATCTCAATAGTGCAGTATGAAAGGATTGACGTTGTGCTCCTAATCGTTTGCTGTGACATACATATGTATGTATTATAACTATATTTTTAATATATTATATAAATTTGCTCGAAACTATCAGTTTCAATATAAGCTGTCAATATAAGATTTAAGAGATTAATTTAAATAGATTATAAGAGATTATTTTAAATGATATTCCACAAATATCCGTTCAGGCATGACCGTTTAGCTGCCACTTGTTGAATTTCCCCTGACCCAGTTTCGTGAACTTGACCCATATATTTTTGAACCCTGGAAGTCGACAAATACTATCTAATAATAATTTGAAAGAATGTTTCGTATAAATTCTTTAGCATTATATTTATTTTACTAAACACACGTCACTATTTCACAAGTTATTTCAGCTCTTGTAGCTTATATAATTTTTAATGATATAACAAAATTTTGTTGTTATATAACATAGTTAATTATTATCATTTTAGACTGTAACATTTGAGCAACTAGTTGTCGTCCACCTGGTAGATATTTAACTAGAGATAATCTAGTTCAGTAATAATTTTATGCTTATGTATAAATTTAAAATTATATTATGGTTTTTTGCTTCGGTTGCAATGACATACATAAAAAAAATGTACTCTATTGTTCTACTCTATTGTTAAATATAGGTTATTAAACACATTTAAAAATTCTAATAAAAACCATTTTTCTTCAATCTTCTCTCTTTGATTTTTTAACTTAAAAGAATGTTAGACTGTTCCATTACACTGCTGTAGCCATTCCCACATTCTATGGCATCTATGATTTTTTTTTCTTCACGATTGCAGGATAAGCAGAGGGAACGTCGTGTTAAGACACTTAAACAGTCCCCATTTTCCACCAAATTCTGAAGGCATTGCCTGTAGAGTGGCGACACCCAACGCCGCGCTTTAACTCGTTACGAGAGCGAATAAATGAAAATATTTCATTTTCCTCGAGTGCGAACCGAACCCACGACCTGTCGCGTTTACAGTCTCAATATAATATTTTTTCATAAAAATTACTTGAATTAATTGTAACAGATAAAAATCAGTGAAATGTAGATTACATCAGTAGATCGTAAGAAAAAAAGTGCTGTCAACATTTATTATGAATCTGGTTTGACAGATCAATTTGAAATATTATTTATGCTAATATGGGGAACGTAGTATCTTCTTATCACTAGGTTCCCTCTGCGTACCCTTCATGAAGTTGTTTTTTTTATATTATTTTATTAATATTGAGAATAGTTAAGAGAAAATAAGTACACCGAGGTATTATTGCTTAAGGAAAATACAGATAGTATTCCGCAGACAACTGTGTCGAGGCCGCTGCGTTCTTGAAAATGGATCAATATTAACATTGCTGTGTTATAATTAATGATCACTCATTATATTGAATGCACTTAATTTTATTATGTTATTTAAATGCCTAGTAGATGCCTGTTCTATTTCGGATTTGTTGTCTAGCACGTAGCAGTGTAGGCGTAACAGGGGTAACAGGGTAATCGAGCGCCTCGTGTTAAGACACTCCGTTCCCATTAAGACATTGCCTTTTCTCACTTTCTGACGAATTCTGGCGAATTGCATGAGTAGGCATTCAGTATCGGAATACAACGCCGCGCTTTGACTCGTTACCAAATCTGAAATATTTCATTTCCCTCGAATCGTACCCGCAATCTGTCGCTCGCTTGTGTACCTTCGCCACGACTGACCTCTAAATAATAATATTTACTTTATTAACAAAATTATTCTCTCTCTCGACATATGTCACTTAATATGTAAACGACAATTAGAACGTTTTATATATAAGAAACTTTATTTTTATTCAATTAACATAATGGGGAATTCCAGATGAAGTTAAATTGCTTGCGCGAGAGCTTGCAAATGTCGACATAAATGGTTTAAATAAAATACCGTCACTTTGTTCCTGCGACATTTGTGACTCATTGGATTTTAAACTTTCGCATCCGTATCCTAAAGTATCACACGTATATATTAATATAGATCTATATGTGGGTTATTTTGTTTTTATTCCTTTTTTGTCAGCTTTACCCAGCTGTATCCCGCGTACAGCAAAGTAGGCAGAGGGAACCAAAGTGTTAAGACACTCCGTTCCCCACTTGGCGCCGAATTTTTCGAGGCATTGCATGTTGAGTGGTGGAACTCAACGCGGGGTTTTGCCTTGGTGTCAGAGCGAGGAAATGAAAATATTAATAAATAATAATTTAGTTTGTTATCGAAATATACGTGGACAATTTCTTGACTATCTATCGATTGATGTTTTTCCTATATGTCAAGGGCAATTAAGACAGTATATCAATTCCAAAGATGAAATATATTGGATTATTCTCTTTCCCATCGCTCCCCAAAGGTTTTGTTGTTGATTACTGGCTACCATCCCATATCTGATGCGTATCAAAAAATAATAAATACTCTTTATTCGATTGTGATGCTAATTTAATTTCATGGATAGTAAGTTCGTCGTATTCATCATTCGAATATGGCAAAAGACTTTATTAATTTTACTATATTTAATGATTCTAATAGTCTAATTGCTAATGAAAAACTAAAATATTTTATACGCATTCTATATGAATTGGATAGTAATTTATAGAGATATTAATTAATCTATTTTATAATATTGTTTGTATTGTAAAAATAATCATTTTTCAGTGTCATATCAGTATCTATGTCAAGCAATTCTATTCTATTAAAATTGTTTGTTTCCTTTTATCTCTACGCAATATTGTGAACCTTGACAAAAGTGTTTCTTATATTATTAACACTAACAAGACCTTGAGAAACGTTATTAAGCTTCGAGAAATTATTTCTTTAGATAGAGTTTTAGGATGTATGAATGTTTATTGATGTTTTCTATACACTAATTATTAATGAAATGTTATTTTTAATTATATTATCTAAATAGATGTGAAAATTACGCAAGACTAACCACCTCTAGACTAATCACCTGAAATTTTTATAGCAGAATACAAATAGTAATTATGGAAACAGCCATTGTATTATTGCGTTATTTTGGATATTATGTATTTGTGTTATCTATAGGAAATGCTACTGTGCTTGTTATCAACTCTAAAAAAAGTCACTTGGTAAGTTCCTTATTAAATACGCATCAAAATATTTACAGATATTTAAGAAATAGAAACTTAACTTCTTACAATGAAAAAAATACATTTTATTTTTGATATTTAATTAATCATCGAACTAATATTTAGTTCAATAATTATATAATTTATAAATATTCTTAAGAATTAGCTGATTTTCTTTAGTAATATTGAACGTTAAATGGAAATAACAGCACAATACAACGAACAGCTGTATTGTCCTCGTGCCATTCCTATTGATTCTTTTAAAAATACACGAATACGATTACGTAATTTCTTTAGAAAATATATATTTCAAACTTTGCGAGTAGAGCTTTTCTTTGAATTTTCAACATCTCATCTCAACGATGTTACTGCATCTACATCTTTTGTCTATCTATCTTTAATTTCTTCTGATTCAAACACTATTTTTGCACTGTTCTATTAAATCCAAATAGGAAAATTAAAAATAAACAGTAAGTCAATGTTATGTCAACGCATGTATGTCACGAGACACGCTGCAGTCGATTAGTTGCAAATTATGCGTGCTTGTAATTTATTCACGTTTGTATTTACGTATAATATATGTATTTTTATGTAATATAAACCGGTAATCTTTATTTGTAAGATTTCACATTAAATACGTTAGGCATTATTAAAAATGCTATTACAAATGTTTAATTAGGAAAAAAAAGTCGGCTCCAACTTCGCGCTAGTTCGATGACAATGCAATATTATTGATGTCTTACGTTAAAATAGAATAAAGTGGTACTACTGTACATGTATTGCACACGTAGGACCCACCGAGCGACCTCGGCGGACCAAAAGCAGTACCACTGTCACTGGGTAAGTGTGTCAGTGTGTAAGTAGGGAGAGCGTCATATGAGACAGTGCCCCCCTCTCCACCTACCTCCTCCTACACCCCC
>DWNA01000296.1:0-27493 GCA_018249835.1 Heliconius besckei | reverse complement strand
ATGTCGTGATGCAGGACATGAGAGCCAATGGTCTAACCACCGAGGACGCAAAAGATCGTGCAAAGTGGAGTAGGTTGAGTAGGAAGGCAGACCCTGGCAATAGCCGGGATTAATGCCAGGAGGAAGATATATATATATATATATATATCATAATTATTTTGAGGATTACTTAACGAATTATGTAACATTTGGTATCGTTCTTGTTCAAACATAATTATTATGTACTCGTAGGTGTTCGTTTTGTTCGCCAGTGAACATGAAAAAAAAATCAAAATTTATAATACCTACTTTCTCTTTCGTCGTGCATGGGATACGGCAATTACAAGACTAGCATTCCTTTTAATTTCCTATGTAGAGCTCGATACACACGAAAAATTTTTCAAATATTCAAAAGTATCTAAGCGTTCACCTTATTTACTATATAATAAGTACGAAATCTCTTTTAATTTTACGATTACATTAAATTACATAATAAAGTAACCGCCGTTAAGTTCATAGTATGATTAAATTTGAAGACAAAATATGAATTATTTATACATTTTTTTAATAACTATTATAATAAAATTACATAATTAAATAGGCCGTTGTGGCACAGCGGCAACAAGGGTGTGACTGCAACGCGACGGTTCTGGGTTCGATGCCCACGCGATTGAGTGAAATATTTATTTACGTTTATATTTCCATTTCTTCGCTCCGGTGTCGATGCAAAAGAGCGGCGTTGAGTTCTGCCAATCAACACGCAATGCCTCCAGAATTCGGCACAATGTGGGGAACGGAGTGTCTTAACACTAGGGTTCCTACCCTGCAGCGTGCGGGATACAGCGTGAAACTGATTTAATTTTATTTATTCGATTTTACATAATTAAAAAGACTATCGTCACCTATGACTATTCTATTCTAAGGATTAAATATATTTTTTTTATTTAAAAGGCAAACGTCAAAAAATACTTTTTATTATTTCAAACGAGTTCACGTTAGAAGACTTTCAATATTTTTTTTATAATCTCGGACTATAATTTTATTTATATATGAATATTTACTAACACAATTTACTTAATCTTCTACTTATCTGAAATATGAGGTAAGAATTTAATGATAATTTAATAATATAAGTGGTTATAATTAAATTTATCTTTATGAAATGTAACTACAGTTCTGTTGTAATAGCGTGACCGAGCATACACATGTATGTACCTCGTGTGTGCCTTAGTTATTAATACAAGGAAAATGTACGCAAAATATTTATTCTTCACTTTTGGTTTCCCTACCTGCCCATTTACATTAAATTATTTTTAAAATATAGAAGTAAAGTTAACTTACAGTGAATTGTCTGCCTTTGAAATATACTTGCAAAGGAAAGAGATGTTCAAACAAATGAAATGTTAATAAATAACGTTAAGAAATTATTTATTTCTTCTACATTTTAGAAAGTTATCATAAAACATTAATTCTCTTCGTCTATTGTATCTTTTTAGTCGGTAGCTTTACGCTTGTGTACTCGCACATAGCAGAGTAGGGCGAAGGGAACCTGTCGACCTAGTGTCAAAACACTTTCATTCTCCATTTCCCACTATCCGCCTACTACTAGAGGACGCCGCTCTATGCCCTAATACCAGAGCGAAGAAATTTCATTTTCCTCGAGTGGGTATCGAACCGACAATCTTTATATAGCTACACAAATATTACTTAAAAGATTTATTTCCTTAATTTTAAGGCGAGGAATTACAAAAGATATCGAAGAAGCTAGTCTCAAGACGTATTCACTAAGAGACGTATTTTGAAATAATGATATGGTTAAACACGACCTTCAATTTTTCTTTCTTAAAAAGTGTCACCTGAGAGTGGGAATTATGCTTTTAATCGTAAGCATCTTTCCGGGAGTTGTGAAATGGTTGGTCTGATTATGCAACTGACAACAAAAACTTAATTCATTAAAATATTTCATGTAATATTATGATCGTATGACGGCGTATTAATTAGCATTGCACTAGTTATTTTTTTTATATACAACGTAGCGTATACTTACGAGGAAGTGCAAGTATATAATACAAATGCGCGTTTAATACTTTCTTGTCAGCCTCAAGTTATTTCCCGCGTGTAGCAGGGTAGGCGGAAGGAGCATAGTGTCAAGACACTCCACTCGGAACTTAACGCTGCAACTTAAATATAAAGTGTGTCGAGTCAACACCAGACCGAAGAAACGAAAATTTTAAACATTTTTTTTCGTTTCGTTTCGTTCGTTTCGTTTCGTCTAATCGAACTCTCAAGCTGTCGCATTTACAATCGCTAGTGTTTGTATAAGTACATTGTGCTTTCATTCGAAATATGATTCAACAGAAAATAAAATTTATCCTCGGTGGACCTATATCTAAAAAAGATTTCTTATATTATCCGATAAAAATATGAAAATAGAGCGAAGACGAAATTTAAATTCAATAAAAATAATAATATGAACAATTAAAAGTATATGGCATCGAGGCAAAGCGTAGCGTTTAGTTCCGCCACTCAACGCAAACCTCCAGAATTCGGCGGAAATTGGGGAATCTTAACACTAGGTTCCCTCTGATTACTCTTCTGCGAGCGGGATACAGCGTGAAGCTGATTTCTTTTAAATATCTACGCCCATAAGTTAATATACAACTACGAGTACATACATAAATTAATAAATATTCGATTTTTCTCAATATAAATATAGTAAGAACGAGACATAGTTACATTAATGACAGATACTGTTTAATTCTTTAATTAACCCGGCAGCACTCGCTAATAGTATTTTATTCACATTTTGGAGGGAAATGCTCATAGCGCGAGTGCTCGCGGGTGAAATATTTTTTAAAGAGGACCTAATAGATAGAATTGATTGGCTTTCCTGAGTAAATTTGGGATGTTTGTTCTAAAGTAATATTCCAAAACTAGCTAGGACGCGCTCAGCTTCGCTTGCTTATTTAGGGGTGAATTCTATTAAACCACGTAACATGTGTTCAATGAAATATTTTTAAGAGTCTAAATTTAAAAGTTTATTAAAATCGGTGGCGGTTTAAAGATTTTTCCATACAAACTTTCAACCCCTCATTTGCACCCTTAGGGGGTGAATTCTAGAAAACGATGAAACACGTGTTCAATTAAATACTTTTAAAAATCTAAATTTCAAATTTTATAAAAATCGGTGCCGGTTTAATTTTTTTCCATACAAACTTTCATCCCATATTTCACCCCTTTAAGGTAAAAATTTTTCAAAATCCCTTCTTAGTGGATGTCCAGATTACGAAAGTAAACATCTCTCTAAATTTTACGTTTCTACCATCAGCGGTTACGGCTGTGCGTGCCTCTTACCTCAGTCAGTGAGGACAAGTCCTTTTCTATATATAGAAGATATACAGAAAAGATATTTTGGAGGAACTTGGTGTTGATTTTTGGGATGACTAGCATTTGCATGACACAAGACCTGCTTGAGAAGTGTGGGAGTGGTGTGGATTGGTTTAATACACACAAAAAAAAGAATCTAGAATGATACTATTGAATTCACGCTGTATCCCGCACATTATGATAGGTAGAGGTGTTCCTAGTGTTAGGAAATTCCGTTCCGATTAAGATTTCTGTTACCTTCTGTTCTGTTCTTTAAGATAAAGAAAATTATTTCTAAGAGTTTAATCTTATGTAATGTAATGGCAATATTTATTCATATTTTATTTGTATTTAATATTTTGATGTATATATAAAATTGGGAATAAAGTGGGAAATGGGGAAGATAAGAAACTTCTTAAGAGTTTATGGGTTCATTACATCAAATAATACTATACATAAAGTGTATGTACACTTACGAAAAAAAATTAATATCATCTTATCATTATTCCAAAATAATTGAATATAAAAAATCTTATATCATTAAAAACTGATAAAATATTGTATTTTAATCCAGTCTTTACATCCTCCATATGCATATGTATGTACAAGTATATGATGAAATTGATTACTCAGAGAACTTATTTCAGTTATTGCGGTCAAGAATAAAAGATTTATCATAAAAAATAAATTAATTTTTAATAATAAAACCAAATATTTATTTACATAATTATTAACATAGAGGAAACGTTTCTACATAACTTACAAAATTTATTGACATGGTTTCAAAAGTTTAATTTTTGGTAAATTTAAGTGTTATTATTTCAAAAGTGATGAAATATCCGTAAATGAATCATGTTTCTAATGATTCCTGTAGGTGGGTGTTCGTTCGTATAGATATACAATATTTTGGGTTATTTTATTCTCCATAGTTCCTAAATTGATAAAACTTATGTTCTATTATTACACTTAATTTTTTTTTAATAATATTCAAAAGAAACCACATAAATCTGTTGTTTTTTTCGGATTAGCCCCACCAAAAAGTCGAACTGGTGTCTTATTCCAGTCGATTAACAATAAAGGATGACGTTGAAAACTTGATTCTTCTAATGAACACTTCTTATAATTTTGTAATACGAAATTAACGCCCACATTTTTTTCTTTTATCGGTGACCATATATGCGTTACGTCAACACTACCATCAGGCTGAACATAGAAGTGATGGCTACTGAGTTCTACATTCTTACAAATACTTGGCCCGAGTGAAGGTGGTACTTTTTCACTGCCTCGATCTATGTCAGACCTATATCTACCAACATCTGGAATCTTCTCATTACCCCCAACAAAACTTTGTTTATTTTGTTCCTCATTAAAGCCTATTATAAATCTTTCGTTTAAAGCATTTCCTAATTTAACGTTTCTATTGAAATTATCTTTATTTAAATCTCTTTTCTCATTACCATTTTTCATTGTAATACCATTTGATTTATTATCACTTTTTTTATATTTATTTTTTATGGGCAGAAATCCCTGATTATACTTTAATATAGAAAAGTTTGAAAAATTATTGAAATTTGATAAATTTGATATTTCCATGGCGAGAGTACGGGCATCTAGTATTTCTGAGTCATCCAGATTTTTGACAATTTTATTATTTTCTGGTATATATTTTAACTTAATAGACGATTTTTTCTTGGTTGCTTCAGACAACTTTTTCTCGATACCAGCGTCTATTTTTTCCCACTCCACATTAAAAGGTCTTGGCTTGTTAACATTATTAAATAAATTCACATTATGCCATTCATTATTATTTGATAAACTCCTGGTGTACATGTCATTTTTATTATCTTCTTCGCTATTAGAATATTCCGAAGTTTTTATAAAATGAAGCATTGTTGTTAAACTATTACCTTTATAAAGATCAAACTGCGGTGGATTATTTTTCGATCTTGTTTTAATATTTGATAAGAAAGGTGAAGAATTTAATATGTTTGAGCTATGTTCTTCCCTGCTCGATAGTTGATTATCTACATGTCTATAATTTCGATGCTCCTTAATATTTTTTATTTGCCCTCTATTGTTTATTTCTATATTTTTAGGCCGAGTTTTTGCGTGTGATTTCATAATTTGAGTTCTTAAATCATCTTGTAATATCTCAATATTTATTTGTGGATATTTGCCAACACGCTTATTAATATCAATATAATTATCAGTCATTTTTTTTCTTTGGAATTCTAAAGGTGGGCGCACTTTAGTTACCTTAAAATCAGATGCATATGGGAAATTATCTGATGATCTTATTAATGGTATTGTTGGTGGGACCCCTATTTGATTGTTATATTCATTATTAAAACGTTTAAGATAATTAAGTACACTATTGGCAAACTGAGAACTGGTCCACTGACCATAAATTTTTGAATTCTTTTTCGGTAGTGGTGGTATTTCTACGTCTTGTAATTTATGTTTATATAATCGAAGCTTAGACTCGGCCAGATATGGTGTTGTCTTTTTATTTTCTTTTGTATCTTTTAGTGGTCGATTTATTGGCTTTGTTAACTTTATATTGGCACGAATATAATCTTCAAATGACACTAAAGGTGGAGGCTTTTCAAATTCAGATGGAGTAGGAAAATCTTCATTACCAACATTGAATATCTTCCCTCTGTTTTCACTTTTTCCTCTGAAGTGAATATTACCTTTTTTGTTTTCTATATTTGATAGACTTATGATTTCTTCACTATTGGAAAGTTTTCCTTTATTAGCCATAGGAAAATCTATAATTTCTTCATCATTTGAGTTATCGATCATTCTTGTTCTTTTTCTATATATATCACCTAGACCTACATCATGCTCTATTTCACTTAATGGTGTTTTAATTTTTATAAAACTTCGTGACAAATTGTAAATTGGTAATCTAGTAGTCGAGTATAAAATGCTATCTGTGAGTTCGTCATCTGATAAATTTTCGAGAACCATATATTTCAAATTGTTTGAACCAGATATTTTATTTTTACTAAACTGCTTTTGCTGATACTGTGGATCTTTACTCATTGTATAATTACGTTCTATTGTTGAAATTAATATCATGTTTGCTCCGAATGCTTCACCTTCCAATCCGCTTCGTATACCTTTAATTGTACAAGCAATATGTTATAAAATATTATATATGTTTTTAAAAATACATAATAATATAAATTTTAGTATTACCGCTTTCAGTTGTACCATAACCGATAATAACACTACCGCCAGCAGGTAGAGTGTTGCCAAATAGCTGTGAATTTGTATATATAATATGAATAGAAGAACAAATTAGTTGAGAACAAAACGCAAAATGAACTGGTTTCTCAATGTAAAGATTAGCCTCTGGTAATCACGATCTTAACCTTACGTTTTCGGCGGTCTGGTAACTACTTTTAATTTATCTTATTATTATTTTTTATTATATTGTTAAAAATATCAACAACAACAACAACAATTTTTTTTAAATTATGAATAAAATATTAACAATTACAATAAAAATTAATCAAATATGAAACGAATACGATTGCAATGCTTACACTCTGTGTCGCTTCACAAGATACCAGTGCACCATCCAAGTAAAGTGTCCATGTTCCAAAATCGGACTGGTAGGATATGCAAATATGTCGCCAGGTATTTTTGGTGATATCGACTGGAATAGACGAGGCGGGTCGTCCGTTCAATGATATTTTAATATAATGCCCACCAGAGTCGAGCCATAGCCTTATTACGCGGTTATTGCTGTCCGCTGAAAAAACATACACGCTCCAATTAGTTCATTCCAGTATTAGCGTTTATCGTTAACAGACTGTAAACCAGGTGAATTAAGTATCTACTTATAAATAGTAAATATTTTTCTTACTCGATTACTTAGGCATTCTTATAATTCAGTATATGAAATAAGCTATTTATTAACATATAAAATATAATTTAATTTATTAAATGAATAGCATTATTTTTATATATATTTTTTTCTATTACTTATTTATTCTATATCTTGTTTATTATAGTAGAAGTGAGTATCATTAGTAAGGATCGCTCGATATGAGTTGAAACGACAGGCAACGGCCTTTTAATCATCCTTCAAGTCCTTAACCATGCCACATTATGCCGTAGGAGCGAATGTCAATTTGTCATTGACTGACAAGCGAGAGAGACAGCTTATAAAGTGCAAATACATTACTTTTAATTTTTAAGTTGCATAACCGACCAAAATCAAATGTTAAGAAATGTTGTACAGAACTGGTCCAAATAAAGAGGTCATGCTAATTAAACGCGAATCGCCGCCATATACCGGATAGTTGTTACAGACTTCATTCAAGTGCGTGTTTTAAACATGCGCCAATATTGCCTTTTCTTAAATTATTATATTATTAGTGCGTTCAAAATGTGTAATTGGTTTTCTAAGAAAGTATATAAATAAAAGGAGTTTGATTTACTTTATTGTAAATATACTCGTATAAACTTTTGAGGCAATGCATGTTGAGTGGCGGAAAACACTAGGAGGTAGGAGCTGAAAATAATTCATTCCCCGAGTTCGAGGGAGCCGAACCCACATTTCACAACCGTCGTGTTTATAGTTAAACGAACTTAAAACTTACCAACATAAGAAAATATACTTTGCTCATAAGACAAATCAAAAAATCGCAACCAAATGCAGAAAGTGAATTCTCTTATTGGAGGGGTTTCCACATCGTATTGGAGAAACTAAAAAAAAATAAGAATTTGGCGTTTGGTACTTAACTTTTTATTGAAATATTTGTTTTTTCTCCAGACTTGTGTCCTTGTTAGAGTCAAGAATTGAAAATATTAATAAGTAATAATTAATTCCCCCGCGTGGGAATCGAACCCACAGACGTCGCGTTACAGTCACGCGCCTTCTTATTATCCTTATATATCATAAATTAAATAAAGCCTTATTAACGTTTATATATAGCATTGTGTATAGACTCTATACTATAGAGCATTGGTGTCAAATTCTCGAAATACGTGATTCAGTAAATAAATTCATATGGATATTACAGTTTGTACAGAGTTTATTTACCTGTGTAAATCCTTTTTGTGTTAACGATACTTTGTACACAGGTCGATTTATACTATAAACCGAAGCTGAAGTTAAAATTAAAAACAGAAACGTGAAGCTTCCCATTTTTAATTCCACAATCCGCCTGAAAAAAGATATAATAGTTTTTTATGAAATTGGAATATAACATTTGCCTGTACAAATGCCGTTCAAAAATTGCAAAAATGTATCTGAACAGCATATATCAGTTTAACATCTCGATGTCAGTTACACTAAAATTATTTGGTAACTAAAAACATTAATAATAAAAATGCAGTCGATATTGAGAATATAAAGCCTGTTAAAAGTTGTAAACAGACTGTATCATACAAACAAGCTTCATGCCGTGCAATATGAAATGAATGAATCTAAATTCGTCAACATTTTATATATTTGTATATTATATATTTGTATGTTTAGGTATTTTATAGAACAATGGCCGCCCGCATGTTTCTTTGCATTTATGTTTACCACCATAGAGTAAGCAAAGAGAACCTGTCAAGATTCTCTTTGCCTACTCTTGGGTGTCAAGTGTCAAGACACTTTGTCTTTCGGAAGCTAGGTAATATAAATAATTGAAATATTATTATTTCTTTTGAATTGCAAAGGACAAGGAGGATTGCAGACAAAAGCTGTGCCCAGCCCAATTTTTCAATGACTCAATCACAAATTAAAATACCATACTTTTGTTAAGGCGGAATTTTCTTATTTCTTATGATTTACCTGAACTAATTATACTTTATTGTAAACTATAAAGTTTATCATTAGATAGGCCTTTAATTTTTAATTATATACAACTTATTTTTCAAAGATGGTATTTCATTATTTCTTATAGTTCATCTTGGCTCAAAAGAAAATGTTTATCACGCTCAAAAAATTTTGTAAAGGGCGCATTTAATTATTGCTAATAGTTTAGACCATTATGAACCTGCATCAAGTGTGCCAGTCAGGCTAAAATTTTACCAGATTAATATTCTACTAGTGTTTTTGCATCCCTTTACAGTGTCTATTCAGTAATATTTTCAAATACAGACACATTTTTATTAAACCAGTTTAATCAACAGTCCATTTCAATACCAAATCCGTACGTGTACGTAAAGTATATATTTGGTTACTTTGACGTGAACCACTCACTGCACGACGCACGTATATATACATATTTACAAATACCATTGAAATATCGATTCCATCTGTAACGTCATTTCAATATACATTTCTGATAGAGCTTCAAACAGAAAGCTTCAAAGCATTTCCTTTGTTTAGGTTGCTAATACTACTGTGTGCAGTAAATTCAATATTACTAATCTTTAGTAATAGTATAAAGGCCTCTTTGTTTCTTTATTCATTTAATTGAAAGATATTTTTGAAATTAACTTAATTGATACTAGACTTTTATAATCTGGAAAGCTGGAAATGGGTCAGATCCCCGAGCAAAAATACTTGTTATGTACGTACATATATTAGAAGAAATATACAGACGACTATTAATCATAATAAGTTATTGTTTGTTTTTTAAAAATAAACATACATTCATTCGTACATACATTCATTCATCGTATTATACATACATATTATATTGACTCATAAGCAGCATTACCCTCCTTAGCGTTACGTAATCGGGTAAAAACTTAAATGAGAATAAGACATTGAAATTTAGTATGCATTTATATGAAAGTTTGCTTAGAAAAGCTTACCAGTTTAATTTATATGAACTTCTAGCTGATTCTTTGACTGATTGACGTATTGATTGATTGACGTATAATATCACTACTTTTTTCATTATCTTTAACTTAAATATCAACTTATATATTAAAAAAATATTATTAGCAACACGAACCTGTTAGAGTTTAATATAATTTTAGAGACATGTGAAGTTTTTAGACCACAAAATTGCTCAATTACACTACGGACCTCGTGTTTTCTTTAGAAAAGTATAATATCAACTGATGACTTTCGTCATCGTCATTCGTGATATTAAAATTGTTATTACTATGTAATTGTTTGTAAACCACAACCGCTTCTTCGGAAACATTGTTGTCTCACCAACTGTAAATATTATTATGAAAATTAAAACATGACATGGCCGATGGACGTGCCGCTTTCATTTTACAATTTAAATAATTTAGTCATAAAAAAAATATATATATAATTAAATATTTTATGACTCATGTCTCATAATAAATATTTAATTTATTATAAAACGGCATATAAGTATCTTATGTAATATTTACCACTATTTTCAGTAACTAATTAATTGCGGCGTTCAGTTCCGCCACGCCACGTTCTCATGTTTCTTCTGCCTACCCTGCTATGTGCAAAATATAGCATATAATATAGTAAAGCATCATACTAGCTATAAAATAACTAAGAGTTGTGTATGACCCCCCAAGACCCCAGTGCCTTTTATAGTGTATTATATTAAAAAGTTACTGGAATTATTATAATCTAATTCAATTTTTTTTTTAATTCGAACTATTAGCTTCTGATCTTTTGTATATTAGTATCTATCTAGATCTAGACATTAGGTATTCTAGACACGAGCGTCGCCCGCAGCATACCACCAGCGAGTCGTACGACGCACTAGGCGGCATTATGTTCCCGTGATATCTTTCTCCAGATTGTTATATCATGTAATATATACTATAATTGGTAATATGCATGTACGTATGTTTGTACGAGTATGTTTCTACTTAGCGTTGCAGAGACAAAAAAAACATCACATTTTTTTTTTATTTGAAAAGAAACAAATTATATCTACTAAAACACATAGTTTCCATAAAGTTATCTTTCACATTGTGAGACGTTTATTTAATATTTCTTTCAAATTGTTACCTCATAGGTGGGTTCACATAGGTTCACCTGCATAGGTGAACTTGGGAGCCTAGTTTTAAGACACTCCGTTCCCCATTCAAACACTTCCGTTCACTACTACCGCCGAATTCTCGAGCCATTGTGTGTTGAGTGGCGGATCTCAACGCCGCCCAAATAAATGATGATTTCACAATGTAATATATTTTTTTGTAGGTTAAAGCGCCGGCTTACTATATGGGGACGCAGGCTCCTAGTACGCTCCCTCGTGGTGGTTCTCTTCTGCGAGCGTTCTCGCCGGCAGCGCCGCCTGTGCCCGCTGATCGAGCCAAAACTATACCCACAACTGGTAAGTAATCTTAACACTTATAATTCACAAACAAAAAACGTTATTTTAAATTGATCATCATAATTCGCCTTATGTTTTGTTTTTTTATATAAATAAAATTAAATTCGGGAGATTAACTATTTTAGGTATATTTGCAAAGAGTGATATATGTGTAGGTCCTTCTGCACCCAGCAAACCGGTGCGATCTTACGTCCCAGGGAGTGGATCTGAGCGATGTTTCCCCTTCGCTGCGGCCGAATGTCCTCGCGGTACCGATCAACTATACTCTATCCCTGGTAACCCCGGCCTCCTCCTCCTGTCGACGTCTTTTTTCGCTTCCAAAATCTGATTTGCTTGAAGCTTCTGTTCTTTTAGAGTTATTATACAAAAACCTCAAATTGATTTTAAATATTTTTACTGTACTGTCGATACAAGTATTTTATTTGTATAAATTTATAATAGACATTAACTTGTTTGACATGATAATTGAAGGCTCAAAGAGCAACATTAGGATTCTCCATACATTTATTTTTTGCATGTTAACACTGGTTAAATACCATTCTCTATAAAATTATATTAATAAGTTACAAGAGTATATAATGTACGAAATACAGTACTAAACTTCTTCCATATTTACAATATAACCTCCTTTTTATTTTTTTTATTCCTTGAGGATAGCGGGCTATATAAATTCTGCCTTATAAAATGCAATCATGACAGATATTTTTTTTAAATAATTATATTTTGTTCAATTGGTAGATCTCCTCAGTATTTATAATAGAAATTAAATAAAATCAATTACTGAAAATAGTATACACGTACAGGTACTTATATTAAAAGTAAAATTTATCTAAAAGTAAATATTTTTAAATGAATAAATACACTAATTTTCTCACAAGAAACTTATTAAGGAGTTAAAAATAATGAAGAATATGAGAGTTGATTCATCAATACCAAAACGTATATATTTTTTAAAATGCATATTGTCGTTTTTGTTTGATTCGTTTATTTAGGTACTAAGTTACCTATATCTTATTTGGTAAACTTTTTTAATTTAAAAGTAATTAAAATGATAAAGATAGTTATGCTTTTTATCCTTAATATTAAATACTGAATTCAATATTATTTTCAATTCTTTTTTATTTTTTTTATATTTAATTTACTATAAATATTTTTTTGTAGTTATTTTTTTATTAATTTATTTTTATAGTCAATTATTTAATAGGCTTTCACTTCCTTCTTGCTTTCCTTCATGGTAATAGCAATCTTATTATGTAATTTTTGAATTAAAGTTTGTCTCGATAAGACTAAATTATTTTTTAGACAATATTGAACATTTTAAGGCCTACTGTTTTCCCTTTCCTTTCTCGCTTATTACGTATTATATAATTAAATTTAAAATGACATTGAAGAAAATTTTAATTATGATACAAAAACAGCTCATTCTGGAGATGGATACATGTCTTCTCCCGAGCGTGCTGCCCCACGACAACCTTATGAAGATCCGTACTACACCCAGTTCCTGGGTGGAACTGCCGGAAGACCTCCCATAGCTCCAATCATCGATGAAGAGGCCAAGTAAAAATTAAATTTCAATTAGTGTAATTTATAAAAAATGAATGAAATATGCTTATTCAATATATATTTTGTAATAATATTATAGCAATCGCGAGATTATGAGCTAAATATAAAACAATACTTTCTTCGCAGTGAAACGGTGATAATAGACGATGCCTATCAAATGTATGGCGTCAACCCTATAACAACAGCGCCACGTCCCATGCCACGACCTCCTTACGACGCCAGGTATTTTTTATTTATTTTCCAATCGGCAATTTAATTGTTTTTTATATATAACAAAAAAATTAAACAAATATATAAAATATTAATCTATTTAATTGATATTATTATGAAAATATAATAATAAAAAATGTTAAATGCAGTGCGATATTGTGGCCACAATATAACTTGCTAAGCGATATGAAAGGTGCTGGCGATTGTTAAAAAATAAAATTAACTTAACTAATAAGGTTGCCGATGGTCATGCGCTGTTATAGGCTTGGTCCTCCTGTGGATGACATGCAACGACTCCGCGTTGAGAAAATGGAACGTCAACTTGCAAATCTTACGGGGCTTGTACAAAAGGCTCTACAGGTACCCGGAGGTGCGCCCACCCCGACTCCAGCCGCTGCCCCAAGACAGGAATACCAGTCTTACGCTCCAAGGCCAGGTCCTCAAGGTAAAGAAATAGTAATGTATGAGCAAAATGCTGCAAGCAGAAATGTGAATTTAGCTTTTGGGAAGTAACATGAAATGTGAAAAGTTGAACTATGTTAATTGGCTTTTTCCGGCGATCATAAATGTTACTGTTGACTCAATTGTTAGGTTAAAACTATTATCAACGCATTGAAACTGATATTTTACACCAGTTTATTGTGGTAAAACCATCTGTGTGGTATAATATAAATATATCAATAGAATAGTTTCAAAACTTGAAGCGTATAAAAATTATTGACTATTATTTCCTATATAGCTTAATATAAAAAGCTTAGTCTTTAATGTGGCTTGCGTTTCCTGTATCCAGATGCCGCGAGATTTGCCAGCAACGAGAGACCTCCTAAATTAGGGAGAGACAGATTTCGTAAGTTTGTATTGATCGCGGTCAACTTGCCGATGCATTGCTAATGTTAAAAATTCAAATTTCTAATTCCCTTTTAACTCAATCTCTTCCATTTGCATTAGGGCTATATATATAAATACCTCATCTCATATATTTCATTTTCGTATATATATATATATATATTTTAAAGAACCTCTTTGATTTTTAAATTGTTCTTTAACTCGTGTATTCTAATGTAATGAAAGAAACTAAATGAAGGAAACAAACCGCAAATTACGGCCGACACCACATTCTATCAGCGAGCGAATAGATGTGAAGTCCTAATAGTTGGCTTCTTCCGTACCTCTTGGAATGTAGACAGCGAAAGTGACACTTTCACTTTTACAAACGACATGCACAACATATACATCATATTAATTTAGGATCTTTCTTCTATTAGGCAAAACTCACATTCGCAATGCATTGTGCACTCTCCATACATTATCACGCCGAACGCTTGCTTGCTGAGTCGTGTGAATTTCTTATTTTGGACCTTAACAAGATTGAAAAGACATCAAATAAAATACGTGTTTGGTAAAATTCCATGCACTATATAATGGAATCTGATTTTTAAATAATAAAAGTAATTTCGACTGTAGTAATTGAACTGAACTTTGTTTGTGTTATAGATGCTATTTCAGTGGTAAAGAGTATGTTGCGTAGGCTTCTTCATGAGATTGTTATCGAGCGGCTTCAGTTTGCTGTACTGTAGGTATATCATCAAGTGAAATGTACTTTGGTTCTGTCTATCGTCACTGAAAGTCGATCCGTAAACAATAACAATATAATTTAAGTTATCGTAGAAACAGGGCTTGAAGGGTATTGAACAAATGCATGCTCACCATATTATATTTATTGTATATTTAATTTATTTTTATTTCGCATTACAGTATCTGAAAGTTACTAAATTTGTTTTCCTATTTTGCACGTCCATCTACATTTATTGTAATCTTAGGTTTTTGTATTGTTAATGAGGACACAAAATTTTTTTTTTGTTCAATGAAGACTCATACAAAATTTTTATTTTAGTAAAAAAAAAAACAATTGTATTTATTCCATGCAAAAATTATGAGCACACTAAAATGTATATATTATCTAGAAAAGGATGATATAATTATCACAATTATTATATAAATGATTGGCACTTTCTTATTATCAAGTTTTGAAACAACCTTCACATTTTTCAAATCATAATTTAACTTTGACTCTCGTTCTTTATTCATATAGATAAATATTTATGATTTCAGAAAAGTCTGTCTCTTTTGAGAAATCAGTATCTTTTAGCGATGATCCACCAGACATGAATTCTCCTAAACAACATTCACCTCAACATTCAGGTATGCATTGAACTAAAATTAATTATATTTATAAAAATGTTAATATGGAATTGTAGTCTTTATTAGAACAATATTGGTGATGGTATTTTTCGTACAAATTTAGAAATTATGTATGCACATTTGTGACCCAAGACTGTTTACGTTTTACAATTAACCCTTTGGACCTACCGTTTGTATGTATTATTCAGTTACAATGTCAATTTGTAATAATAATGTTAAACGATTATAAAAAGCGGAAAAATTATATCTAGGTGTGTTTTTTTTTTCAATGAATAATTTTTAAGTTATTTTTTTATCGAAATATTTTTTTGTAATGTTTGTTACTTTTATAATATTAAATAAGACGTACTCATTTACGATTCATCATGTGACATTAATTTCATTAGAATGCTACATTTCGAAATTTAGTTAAATTTTAACAAATCATCTTCAAACATCGTAGTATCGTTATGTCGTCACTGTTATAGGAGCTGAGAATGAAATAAACGCGTTTACCTTTAGACGTTGGTTACGTACTAAATTACTAATTATTTGCATGACATATTTAGGTACGTAAAAAAATAGTTAATTAAAATATTATCTTAAGAAATTGTTGTATGTTATTATTTATTTATTTATTTATTTATCATTTACAAAGAAATAATGTTAATTTTGTAAGTCTCGCTATATACGTACGTATCGCGTATTATCATTCTTGGATCTAAAGTCCTAAAGCTATAAATCTGTCTCTTTTGGTAGTCAACATCATAACCATATCATAATTCTTGTATTTGATTTCTTTCCGCTTACTTCTTTGCCATAACAAGCTGATACAAAACCAACAAAACCGGCAATCAAGTCCTCAACATTGCCACGGACTTCGTCTCAAGGTAAATTTTTGAAATCCGTTTATACTGTACTGACGGGTGTAAAATAAAATGCTTATCTTTATTTACCCTGACATCAAGGTGCCTTGGCTATTATTTCACTTAACAACTAACACGAGCTTAAAATGTCATTTCTCTTATAATGGATTTCAAAAACATTGCATTTATGTAACATTAATATCTTTATTAGCTATTGCTGTACGGCTATAGTATACAGCTATGAATTCATTATTATTTATCTGTAATATCGCTGCTATATTTTTTTTTGGTAAAAAGTTAGGATTTATCTTTCGACACGGACTGTTATTTATGTTTACATCTTTTTTCCTAGAACGGGATCGTTTGAAGCCAGCACCACCACCAAAGCCAGCAGGACTAGTCGGGCAACAACTCGCTCTGGCTCCCCAACGAACTTATACCTTGAACGTGAATCCTGATTTCTTTAATCAACTTCGCGTTCTGCAAAAGCAAAGCCGTGATTTGAGAATTGAGGTATGTGATATTTATATTGGTTATCTTTAATTCATTGCGAACATGGCTTATAGTTGTATGCGAATTATTAACAGCTTAGCGAAAATTTCTCTATTTTCTAGGTAATTATTTTCTAGGTCTTAAATAAGACTACTTTATGAATGAGTATGACCTTTTCTTTCACAGACTCGTAACCTACGCCGGTCAACTTTATCTCATTCAATACAGATGAGGCAAATGATGGCTGAGACTATTGTAAAAATTGGAGCTATTGCTGCAAGTTTTTGTGAACAAGATCCAGATTCAGTACGTTTTACATTTTTTTAGCTTCACGCTGTATCCCGCAGTAAGCTGGGTAAGCAGAGGAAATCCAGTGCTTAGACACTCTGTTCCCCGTGTTCCGCTGACGTTGCGTGTTGAGTAGTGAAACTCAATGCCGCGCTTTGCCTCGACACCAGAGCGAAAAAATAAAAATATTAAATATTTCATTTCCTCGAGCGGAAATCGAACCCACAACCTGTCGCGTTTATAATCACACGCGTGTGCCGCCACTCACTACATTTAACTGGCCTCTACATTTTATTTTTTCATACATTACTGAAGTTTTAAAATGATTATATTATGTATTTAGCAATTAACCCGTGAAGAGGAAATCTATCGTCAAGATATGTTACTCTTGGAAAACGATTTATATGAACTTGAAGCAACTGTTGAACGTCTGCGTGGGCAAGCTGCTAATAGGTAATTTCTATGTGCTTCTCTTACTCCTAACATTGCGTTCAAAGGAATAATTTATGATTTAATTAAAAAGTTCACCCATGAATTCTAGGGAAACCCGAGTAAATATGGCCGATATTGAGCGCATTGCCATGGTACTGTCAAAAAGCAGCAAAACTGTTGCCGATTGGAAACTTAAATTCCCAATTCTTCAAGAAACTATGAAAGCGAAACTTGCCGCCGAAATGGAGAAGGTATTTCTTGAAATTTCTTAAAATATCGCGAAATAGGACTTTGTTATACAGATATTTTTTGTAGGTGGTCCGCAAAGAGAAAATGCTTGAAGAAGAGCCAGAGCGCTTGGAGTTGGCTCTGAGGCGCTGCAAAAAACTTACTGGAACTTTAGTTACTCTAAAAAGGTAAATTGTTAATAAATTCATTGGTATATACATAATAAAATAAAAAACAGGGTTGGAAATGAGAAATAAAATGTTATATATTAAATTGAATCGTAGACTAGCCTGTGTTCAAGAGCAACGTTTGCCTATCGATGGACGTTCTTCGCCCTCGTCTTCTCAAAGTTCCACTATCACCCCTGGGCCTTCATCCGAAGAATATACTTCGGAAAATGCTTGCGCTGTCACCTCAAGTACGAACAAGGTAATAAGCATTACTGTAACTATTTACTATTTAATATTACGTTTTATAGAAGAAAATTTACTTTACAATACACATGTAACTTCCTTTTAAGAATCTTTAATATTTACTTTGTAAAATTCAATGAAAGTATATTATTTATTATATTACCTTTTTATTATTTTTATAAAAAGACCAAAAATTTAACTCTACATTAACGTGATAGATAGACAGTTTATTAATGATTTACTATTAATTTAAAACTTTAGAGTGACAATAAGAATTTTAGAAAGATTAAATTTAATTCAAATTTTGAAACAAATATACTGAACTGCTATTGATTTTATATATGTTATACTTCAAATTCACTCTTTTACATATTAAATTCGTAATTTTAAAGATTCCAAGTTATTAGTTTCTAAAATTAACATTTTCATTTGAAATTGAAATATTGATTTTATTATTAATCGAAATTTAATTAATTGTGATATTTTTAGTTTTGCTTAGTAACCACACAAAATCATAAAATTTATTTGTCGGGAAAAAATAAACAAAATTATATATTTCTCTTATACCAAAATAACAAATTATATTAAAAAAAATCCCTTAAGTTTATGAAACATTATGGCAATTACATTAAATAGTTCAGCAAATTCATTTTGGAATACATTCATTAATTTGGTAGTAAATGTTTCAATTTTTTTTAAGGTTCACGCTTAATATTCCGCATATAGCAGGATAGACAGGAACCAGATATTAAGACACTCAGTTCCCTACTATCCGCCAAATTCTCAAGGCATTGGGTGTAGAGCTACGGAACTCAACGCCGCGCTTTGCTTGCTTTGCAACGAAATGAAAAAAACAATATTACACTGCCCTGAGTGAGAACCGAACCCACAGCCGTCGATATTAATAATTCCCTATAAAAATAAAAAAATTGTAACTTAGAAGAATTTAAAGTGTGAATTTCAGGTATTATATAACACGAATTTGGTATGTAAAAGTATGATTTTGAAATATAATATTGATAATTTAATGCGTAAAAGTATGTATTTGGAGTGAAAGTCTTTATATTCATATTTTTTTAAATATATAATATCTTTTATATCGTTTAAGCTAACAATGATAATAAATTAACTTGAAAAAGACTTCATTACGTATTATTATATAATATGTTGCGAAGTGTATGTACAATTTATATATAAAAGAATATATATATCTTAATATTTATTTTTATTTTAATATATGTGTTTAATTTGATTCTATTTCGAAGTTACGACTATGATACCGTAAATTTTCTTCTTTTGTTTTATTTATACAAAAGTTGTATTTTAGCTATTGAAAGTCAGGCTTACAGCATTCTTACAAAATTAAATAAAATTAAAAAAATCATTTAACCGCTTAACAATTGCAGGTTTGCCAAAGGTTTAAAATTTGCATTTTTTTCCGGCACTTCGTATTATATTTTGCGGAGTGATCGTTAATAGAGAACAGGTTATTTCTTTATTTGATACAACCCGAGATGCTTATAGAAATATTAGCCACATGTTATGTCCGTTACCCAGATTTCTTCTTTGAAATATAATGCATATTTGTTATTTACTTATTCCTTAGTAGTTTAATCTTGTAACGTTTATCTTGCTATCTAATGCTATTTACGAAAAATTTCTTTACTTGCTATAGTGGTAATTTGGGCGCTTCTTCTTTAGTTTAATGTAGATTTATAGTTTCTTACCCTGTCATTTAAGGATTATATAGACTGATTATGTTCTTTTATTGTTTTTTTTTGTATTCTGATTATAACCAATTCGGCACAATTTTTTATATTATCTAAACTTATGTTACGTAATTGCGTTTTAACATAAGCTTAAATGAAATTGGCATATATCAAAATTTTCTTATCAAATATTTGAGTCATTCTCTGTCATTCTCATTATTTATTTTTGTAATATATAGTGTCCTACAATTAACACAAGATTTTATTTTGATTACATTTTACAGTACATTGCAGATTTAAAAATTATTAAGTTTTAAATGCGAGTCGGTCTTCTCCACCTAGGGTTCCATACCAATTTATAGTTATAGATCAAAAGTTTACAAATATAAGTTAATATAGTATAAGTTTGTAGTATATTTTGTATGATATTATTGGAAATAAGAAATGATCAATGATTTTAAAAAACAAATGAAACTCATAAAATCAAAAAATTAATCGGCGTTAAGTCACATGTTTCACAATTGAAAAAAATGAGAAATTTCTCAATTTAACTGTATTTTTAGTCTTTTTTACCTACAACTTCCCTCTTTTTTTCGAGTTTGCTTACAATATACTTATATATTTCCATTCAAATCAGTACAGTACCATATAGAGCTTTGATTAATATCAATATTCAAGTCTACCGTCTGTTAGTGTACAGAAAAAATTGGCTTTTCAACGCAATCAAAAGATACGACCATGTATACATCGTTATGTTGCATTTTGTATGGAGTTCACCGCGTAAACAAAACATATAGCGTAGTTCCCATAGACCTACAGTTATGAAATTTGGCATGAAATGAAATTTGGCATGATAGATATATTATCAAAAATAATCATTACAAGTTTATATTTGTTTGTTTGTTTTTCATTTCACTTTATATATAATGAATGCATACGCCTGTTAACTTTGTCGACTTCATTCATCGCGTAATTATAAAAACCAAAAAATGAAAATTATATTTATATTACAGATGAAAACTATTACAAACTTATTAACTAACATATGAATTAGCATTAAACATTATGTGTCTCTTATTAACAGAGTCTTAAAATTTTTATAAATTGTACTTCCCGTTGACTTACAATCCTCAAATTAGTATGGAACCCTCGGTAGTCCGTCAAATGACTGGTGTTTTTTTCTTTTAAGGTATGGGACCCTAAAAATGGTGAACTCTTCCCGTAACCCATGTGATCTTACAACGTTAGGTTCCTTCTTAGGAGGTTATTTAATGTCAAAAGCCCTACCCTCTCTACCTAATACTACAGGACCACCCCTCCCGTGCATTACAGACAAAATTAAATAAATACTGCATCAACGGCATTCAGTCACAATTAAACAGAAAAGATGCCAAAAAATTTGAACAAAAGAGTGTATGTGCAGCAAAAGGTTATTTACCCGATGTGTTATTCCATAATAATCCTTATTCAATAAAAATATACAATCTTAAGATTAATTAATGTGTTTTCTATTTAAATTAGATCTTGCGTTAATTTGGGGACACTATAATCTATCTATATATATAAAAGGACTTGTCCTCACTGACTGAGGTAAGACGCGCGCACAGCCGTAACCGCTGATGGTAGAAACGTAAAATTTGGACAGATGTTTACTTTTAACCCTAAAGGGCTCATATAGGGGTTCAAAGTTTGTATGGAAAAAAAATAAATCTTCACCGATTTTTATAAAATTTGAAATTTAGATTTTTAAAAGTATTTAATTGAACACGTGTTTCATCGTTTTCTA
The DNA here is from genome assembly GCA_018249835.1 of Heliconius besckei. Taxonomy (NCBI): domain Eukaryota; kingdom Metazoa; phylum Arthropoda; class Insecta; order Lepidoptera; family Nymphalidae; genus Heliconius; species Heliconius besckei. Next base: position 5,746 of record DWNA01000296.1, on the reverse strand, counting down.
GAATTCTTCCCCTAAGGGTGCAAATAAGGGGTTGAAAAAGTTTCTATGGAAAAAACCTTAAATCGCTACCGATTTTAATAAACTTTTAAATTTAGACTCTTAAAAATATTTTATTGAACACATGTTTCATGGGTTATTAGAATTCACCCCTAAATACGCAAGCGAAGCTGCGCGCGTCCGCTAGTGTATAATAAATACAATAGTTTGTGTTTAATAAATACAAACAATAACAATAATCTTGCTTATTTTAGCATCTACTGAGAGAAGTGAGAAAGAGAGTGATAAGACACTTCGTTCTCAGGGTCTATTGGTGTACTATGTTACTGACTGAGTATTAAAATGCGGCGGGCTGCCCACTTAATATAGCGTATTTGTAACGTAGTTTTATTATCATACTTCATATCATATACTAACACTAATAATCATATTAATATTCTGATATTAATATTATAAATGTGAATGTATGTTTGTACGTTACTTTTTCACGCTAAAACAATTCAACTGATTATCATGAAACGTTGTACACATATTCTTAGAGATATTAGGACATAGGATACTTTTTATTTAAATATATATATTTATATTATTCTTTGGCTATAACGTAAAAGTAAGTTTGAACGGGCGAGGCCGCGTTTGAGTCTCTAATACTTAATGATTTCGTATTTTAGCGCGCGAAGCCGCGGTTGATCAATTAAAGTTACCATAACAAAAACTTTTTTAGACAGACAGTATTCCAGTTCGTTTGAGACCAACTTGAATAAGATAATTGTGATGACAGAGTATGACGTCAACCACGAAAATGCAGAATACTTCAAATGTTTTAAATTCTTTTGCACATCTCCTGCAACCAAAGCACCATCCACAATGTTGCATTTTTATTCATCGGAAAACAATGCCAATTTTAATATAAAAAGAAATAATTATATAATCTCTCTATAGATGCCGAACAACATGTTGAACCTGCCACTCTTTATTCCTTTTTTACTGTACTGTTATATCATTTTAATAATATGATTATTATAGAGTATTCTACACGATGGCTAGTCCACGGTCGTGACATTTGATAAGTGGCCGTACAGAAGAGTACCGATAGCTGTTTTGGTCACTTTATTTCAGATTTCTCAATTGTATTCTATATCTGAATATATTTAAAACTAATGTTTCTAATAAAAAATAGTACTGCAAGGCTTAGCAGATCAACGAAAGAGATACAGTGGGAATGATTCCTTGTCAACTGCAATACTTGGCTGATCCTTAGAAATACATACTCTTGTTTCGATGTATTGTTGATGATGTTTATTACTTCCGATGTGTCAGTGTTAAAAAATTCTATTTTAATGATAAATTTCATCATCTTTTTTCCGTGAACGCGTCAGTTCGCCTGGAGACAGAGCCAATACTTCAAAGAAGCTATTGTTATTAACGAGTAATAAAACTCTTCGTAATATATCCATAATTATTAATATTATTACTCTTTTATTATTATTATTATTCATTAAATACGTTTTAATCATTTATTTGTATATTTTCATTACACGTTTTACTTTTATTAATATATAATTTATTTCGGTATTCATCTTTTCTTGTGTAAATAAACACAGAGCTATCTTTATGTAGGCATGACGGTGCACAGTGGCACAATAAATATGCTTTAGAAATATTGTAAGCGGAGTTGCTATAACCCAATACATCTACTGATAGAGGTTTTGCATATTTTTTCCAGTTCAGACAGTATTGACAAAATCGGTACGCATGCTTACATATATTTCAAGTTTAAATACTAAACTATTTCCAAACAATAATCCGTGCAGATGGCATTCTGGAACATTATAATTACAAAAGAAACTCAATGCCATATTCACGGGTTCTACTTCGCTTAACTTTAACCACGACTGCCAATAATAAAAGGGCCCCAGATGACTTTCAGCTTCCTGTCTTACTTGCTTATTATGTTCATTGATTTTCTGTCTAAATCAGTATAACACATACATATCATGTGCCCCGAATCGTCATGCTTTTGCATTAATAGTAAGTATTAATTTTAATTATTTTGCAATATAATTCTATCAGGAGACTTGGATTCCGCCCGGTGCAAGGTACGTAACGATTAACGGATACGACGGAAGTTGAAAGTTGTTAGTGTCTCAATCATTTTAAATTGCTAATATAAAAAAGTTTTACTTAACCTCTTTGAACTTGAATATTGGTGCCTTTTTATCTGGCGCAAGGCTCTAGAACTTCGAAGCATGTTCAAGACATGGATTAGAACAGACGCATGACGCCACTGTTTGCTATATGTAAAACTTTTGCAATACTATGTTCTTCTATTACTTTTTATTCATATTTTCTTTGAAATTTTATTTTTAGTTATAGGCATATATTAATTATTATTATTAATTTGATCATGTCTTATTATAGTTGTGGATAACAGTTTCGGTGTTGTTTTAATACTAAAATAGAAATTATATTCAAAGTAAAGTTTGCTATCATTTAACAACGAAAAGAAGGTATCTGGATATTTGTGTATAGGTATGTTGTTATATTGTCATAAGGAATAATAACAATTTACAATACTAAAATAAAAATAAAATTAGACATGATTTTGTAATTGAGACTTCATACTTTTCTTTTCTAAAAATTTACTTGAATGTGTGGGTTTTCTTATAAAAGAACTGTTACTTATTTTACACAATAAAGTGTTTCCATAAAAAAAAATATGAAAAGTAGAAAATTCACTCATTCACGTCTTTAAGTACTAATTCTAGAATTTTTATGACACGCATGACATTAGTACGATTGATTGGCTTTATAATAGTTTGTGCATCCTGCTGTTTTTATTTTTGTTGCAGCTCGTTCTCGATTGCAGAAGCAGCTCACAAACCCCTGGAACCCATTAAATTTACTATACGCCCCTCAGACTGTTCTCCCTTCATAAGTTTCGATTTCTATTTTCCAGCCTTATATTAGTACTTAACGCTTTTTGACTACTTATTTCAGTTACCATTTTTGCACTCAACATTTGACACCTACATTATAAACTAGTTAAATTATTGTGAATGTCTTACGATACCCCCGACATCCTTACCACCTGAGAAATTTTAATAATCGAATAGGAAATGACTAACCCTCGCATCTGGAATACAGGTAATTTCTTTTAAACAATTCTTGCTTTGAAACGTTCATAAAAACAGCATTAAACTCTTGTATATTTCGCACTTTCAAAAAATTATCAAAGTAATTCGTAGAAGGCAGTACACGTAAGCTTTTATTTTAGTTTTATAGAAAAAAATAAATTTAATATAGCTTTGGATCAGTAGACAGACTTAGCATCATGAACATAACAGGAAATTTTAACTAATGGCAAAATCATCACAATTGTTAAGAGAAACAATACTTTTTTTTTAAAATATAATTTATACCGTCGTTTACATTATATGTATAATATATTCATTCACTCAATCCATACAATATATAAATATATTATATATCTATATACTTACATAGAACGAAAGTTATTTCATTCATCTCTTCGCCTATACGACCTATCCAGATAATACCGTCACAACGATTCTTTGTCATAAATCATAGGCTCAACACATTTTTTGTCATAAAATATTAATTGATGTGATTGCAATACTATTTTAACATAGAATAGATACTTTAAATAAAATATTATTTGATTAATTATTAGCATGTATATTTAATGACAAAAAATGGCAATCGCCTTTTATGTTATTTTCTATTTATTTTATTTTTGAATGGTTGTGGTCGCATTAAGACATTTAGACATTACTGTTAATACTGAGTGTTCTTAATGGATCTCTTTACTTGAATGATTGTTGCTAAATGTCATATGTGTTTTCTGTATTCTAAATGCACAGTCTTGCTGCAATTTTACTCCTTCAGATTCTTAAATCACGACACAATATTTTATAAAATTGCAACATCACTGTCGGCGATCACGAAGCTCAGCGGGCAAAGTTAGAATTGGTCGAAATGATACACAGGGTTGCGTCGGGCGAACCCCTGGTCGAGGAGGTGACCTGCGGCCAGAGAACGCCCTCGATGCGCTACTAGACGAGCTCCAGACGTTCTCCAAGCCCCCGGAGCGCGGCGCGGGCGCGGGGCCGCGCGGCCAACAGGAGGGCCCGCTGCGGCGCCTGCACTCGTACCCCAGCGGCAGCGACACGGACGCGTCACCGCCGGTGCGCGCGCGCGGCCAGCACCCGCCCAAGCCCCCCGTGCCCGAGCGCCATCCCGAGCTGCTGGCGCTGGCCGTACGCCGCGCGCCGCCGCCGCCTCCGCCTCCGCCGCGCACCACCTCGCGCTCGCCCCTCGCCTCGCCCGCCTCGCCCGCCTCCCCGACCTCGCCCGCCTCCCCGACCTCACCCACCTCGCCGCCTGACTCCCGCCAGGCGCTCCTGGAACAGCGGCACCAGGAGTTGCTAAAGAAGCAGAAGGCGCTCCAGGAGCAGTACGCCCGTCTGCAGATGATACAACGTAGCGGACCCGCCCTGCCGCTGAATGCGCAACCAGATCTTAAAAAGACAGGAAGTGAATCCAATCTACTCACAAAAATGAATTTAAACTTAGCTCCCGCGAGTATTTCGGGGAGTATGACGCACTTAGCTGCCGATTCGGATACAACAGGAAACGAAGTGACATCTGACTTACCCAGCCCGCAGCTGAAGGGGTCCGACTCTGTCGCAACAACTAACAAAGTTTATGAGACTGACATACTGTGACCGCGAAAACTCTCCTTTATATCTGTCTAAGTTACTTACGTTTTATTTCGGTTTTATAGACGATATTTTTACTTAGATATTTTGTACACTAAGGATTTTATAGGGTGTAATGGTGATGAAATAACCCTATTGTTACACTCTTAGTATATTTTCAATGTTCATAATATTTTTAATGTTTTGTTAGCTATTTATGATAAAGTTAAAAGTATGAGTACAAGAGCCAACATTACTGCGCATTGCCAACAGCAGTGTTGACGTGCTTGCCCTTCATTCCCAACGCTTATTGAACGCTTAAACTGAACTAGCCTCTAAAGACAACAACACGGCAAGTTTACCGGATAACTGAACTTCATATCACTAATGAGATAAAATATTAAAAAAATAATAAAAAAATCAATGTCAAATATAAATAGCTTATCGATGGTGTTACTGTTACCCTATAGTATATAAAGATATTAATAACATTAAATATGCCGTTTAAATAATACTGTATAGCGTTTGCAAGCACATAATGAAACTCTTTCGTTAGTTTACCTTCAAAATATGCGTTACGCATGTATTTATTTACTTGGGTGTAATTTTAAAATATTTTTTAGGGTTCCGTATCTCCAAAAGAAAAAACTGAACTCTTATAGGATAACTGTGTTGACCATCGCCAAGACAATTTATCTCAAAGTTCCGTGAAGGTATCAAGCTGATACTACCCGTGAGCCTACAATTATGAAATTTGACACAAAATGAAAACTTGCAATATATATAAAGGGCAAAATCTGAAAAGTAAAATTTTATAAATCTAGATTGAAATTATAATTTACTGTATAACATTCTAATAAATAATTAAGGAGATATCACTGATTCCAAATGACCTAGCCTGCGGGCGGCACAGTATGACCGACGCGAACGGGCAGATGACGTTGACGGTTTTATAAATTTTCATACATTTTCGAACTATTGATAATTTTTATGTAATTATTTTGATATTGCCCGCTAAAATTATCCTA
>DWNA01000295.1:0-27510 GCA_018249835.1 Heliconius besckei | reverse complement strand
CACATACCTAATGCAAATTTAAGACTTATGTGATTTTCTCATAGATACCATTGTCAGACATGGACCAAAAAAAATGGGACCATTCGGGAAGCTTCACCTTTCAAACAAAAAAAAAATTCAAAATCGGATCACCCAGTCAAAAGTTATGAGGTAACAAACATAAAAAAAAATACAGTCGAATTGATCCTTTTCTTACAGAAGTCGGTTAAAAAATAATTATATTTTAATTTATATTTATAGCCAATAAAGGAAGCTATTACAAAATAATTGAGTATTTATCTATTAAAAATATGGTTAAAAATGTATGTTAATGAGTAGATGCGAGATAAATATATAAAAATAAGCTTTTCTAATATTAACTTTAGCCTTGTACCTATACTACGATTTTCTGGTTTGAGTCAGTCTCTATATCTCCATTGTAAACAAAATTCATTTTGTATGACAGCAGCAAAATACGAGTTTCAGTGATAGTAATTGAGGCAATCTTTGTTATATTTGCGTATGCTCTAAGTTATCGTGGCGTAGACTGACCCATTGCCTTATTCTTTTACTTTTGGACCTTATCGGTTATCCCGATCAGTTATTTAGAATAAAAATAAATCAGCTTCACGCTGTATCCCGCACACAGCAGGCAGAGGGTGTTTAGTGTTAAAACACTCCATTCCCCACTTTCTGCTGAATTCTGGAGGCATTACGTGTTGAGTGGCAGAACTCAACGCCGCGCTTTGCCTCGACACTAGAGCGAAGAAATGGAAATATAAACATAAATAAATATTTCACTTCCTCGAGTGGGAATCAAACCCTCAAGCGTCGAGTTACACTCACACCCTTGGGCCGCTGCGCCACGACGGCTTTCAGATTCGACGACGATCAGTTATTTACATGATAAAAATGAATAATGATTTTAATTGAGATTTAAATACAATTGGCTCTACTAAAAATATTTTAACTGCGCTACTGAGAAAGATTTGAACTATTTAAATGGTTAAAAGAATAAATAAATTTATTAATTCCATTAATTAAGCCCAAAATATTATTAATATATGAACACTAAATACTATATCTACTACTTGCGAATAATTAATTCTAATAAATGCAAGTTGTTATTTTTGGCATAAACATATATATTAAAAATTAATTAAAATCTGTGATATAACATTGACATTGACAGGTGTCACTTGATATTGTGACGACAATGATTAAATCATTATATCACGCTACACACGATAATATCTGTATATTAAATTAATAAGTATATATTTACATTAACAATTGACCTGGACGTGCTTCACAAATTATTAGTATACCCAGAAATGTGGATCAATAAGAAGCGTAACCAGTCTCATCGGAAGTCAACGACCTCGGCTATTGTTAATTGCCCTAGTATCAAACAGTAAGATTAATAATATATTAAAAGACCGTTTATGCTTATAACATGTACGAAAAATATTTGTAGATAAATTTATTCCGAAGTTACGCTTCAATACATAATGATTACTAAATAAATGATAATGAATTCACAAAATCGCGAATCACAATTTTATATTTAACCAGAGCTAAATTGCAACTCATGCTAAAAGACGATGTTTAAAAGTAAACATATGGCTCGTCTGCAAAATGCCTACGAAATAAGAGAGCTCATCTTATTCTAAGGATTAAAACGTGTTACCGTTGTTCTTTTATACTTTTTTTTACAATGGCTCTAAATTGGCGTGGTAGTGGTACCGGCTTCTGCGAACATAACGGCATTTCGAAGATCGATTTGAATTTCGCATAACATTTCGCTTATTATAATTTACTTAACTTTACTACGTTAATCTCGTCAATTATATTAATTAAATATAATTTATTCCTTAGTGCGATATGTAAATTTTAGAATATTAGTATTGAATTGGTCGCAGCTGTTAACTAGCCACGATTCACAGTATTGTAGAGTCTGAAGGAAATTTAATAATAGATAAGAAAGTAAAAATATATAAATATATATAAATAAAAATGATAAGGCGTGCGAATATAATTATTTAAAATATAATTTCACATGTTCTTGAGCTTTCAACTCACTCACGACCACGACCTTTTACTAAATCGATACCGACATTACGTGAAATATTTCAGTGAAGGTTAACATACGAGTTAAATTCAAAAATTAAAATCGATTAAAACACAAAATAATGACAGACGTACCTCGCTCTACCTTAGGACTGCGGCCGCCGCTCAGTTCGTCGTAGAGGTTATGCACATATAAGAACGATTCACAAAGCCACGTGGTTTTTATATATAGAGCCGACACCGCGACCAGCCAACGCGCCGGGTTGAATCAGAATGGCAGTTTGGCAGCTGCCGCTAGTAGCTCTAGCTAAGCTAGTAAGTCATACCGTTTGTTGCGTCAGTGTACCAGGAGTAGGGGCAGTAGAGCTGTGCGGAATGACGCGTCACGCTACACGCGTCACGCTACCCGCGACACGCGACACGGCAGCGTGCAAACTTTTTTTCGTATGTAATTTTCACTATAATGAAAATTATCGGTTAAAATTAGATCGTTTATTTTAAATTATGTAAAAATAGTGATGTAATGTTCTAAGTTATTTAAGAACGGCACGTCTCTATGTAGCGTCTCTATGTGTAGAAATGGTTGCGTATGTTTTTATTTTACGATTGATAACAAAGGGAAACAAAATAGTAAAAGTACGTGTTTTGAGCAATGCTAAGAGTTATATTACGTAATGTAAATAAGAAAATGAACTTGTAAATACTCGGCAAGTTTGCTTTTCTCTACATATTATTTAGTTAATGAAACAACTGTATGCAAAAGATCCATATGTTAATTGGCACAAGAATTAATAAGAAAGCTTATACAATTATAATTATGTGTTTGACCTCTAGATACAATTCAAATTTGCATGTGATTTAATAGAGTCAGTATTCACTTGTATTAAAAATTACACTATTGTACTTTGGAAATAAATGATGATAAAAAACTACACAGCCTTTCATTTAAAAAGTAATGTGTATTTTTATAACAAAATATTAAGAATGTTGTTATATAGCGCTCGGTGTCACAGGCGGAAAACTTATTTAGTATTATAATTATTTAGTGTCCGTCTGAAAGACGCCCGAGCTCCACAAAATGCTGACAAGAGAGAGATCGGGTGTACGGCGCCGGTGGGAAAGGAATTTCTTCTTTTCCCCTTATTTGATATTTGAGACCATCGTTGAATAATTAAGTCGTAGGTTAAGTTAGATTAATTTAGGTTTAGATAGATTACTGTTTTTCAAACATTGAAAGCAGTAGTCTTAGATATAGTTTAGTGTTAGATTTAATTTGTACTTTCATTTAAAATTTTATTAATATAAGTTTATTTATAAAAATCGTATTTTTTTTACCCTCCAACTGCAGCCCTCGTAACTATGTTATAAATATAAATTATTATTTATTTTTTAAGAGCTCTGTACCTAAGAAAATAAAACAGAACCCTTATTGGATCACTAACTTCTCCGTCTATCTTGTTGTCACGATAATTGTTTTTAAAACGGCGTGAACTATCAAGCCGAAATATTACCAAATCTGCAGAAAATTCCATTAGCCGATGTTAAAAGATTAGGGATTTGTATGAAATTCGCCACCTAAACAAAACCTATTTAATATTTTCCTTTTCTTTGCTCTTGTGTTGAAACGAAGCACGGCGTTGAGTCCCGTCACTCAACACCGAGACCAACTCGCGCTTGACCTGTTTTTTGTATACTTAAATACGAAATTCATTCGTCATTATTTATATTTAATGTAGTTATTTATATAGGATCTAACAAAAAAACGATCTCTATCATCGAATTAAGAAATGCAATATTTAAGTGTAAGTAATTATCAAATAGGTTTATTATGCTTAAATTTTTATTCAATTAAATTAAAGTTACTAGGATTGACTGTAAGGAGTACAGAGAGCGAGTAGAGTGTTACCAGAGCTAGGAATTCCCCTGAGTTTCCCTGTCATACATTGTTACAATGGACCTTTTTGAAACTTCTTTTAATATTATTTTCCAAACAACTCTTTTGTTATTTTAAAACTAAACTACCACCTACCTAGTAACTTAAAACTTGTTGATCAACAACGTGTGTTTATCTTATAAATGTACATAATTTTTAAAATGTAAATGTGTATTTATAATTATATACATTAAATTATTGAACTTCTCTGAAAAATATTCTGTTTAATCCGATAATATTGCAATAAAATAAGAGCTATTTTTATTGTAATTCTTGTTATCTACTCGAAGACGAGGAATTCTTGAATGTAGGTACGAGTATGTATCTTTTATTTTTATTCATCGATATGTATTCTATTCGTATAAAATACTAACTGCATTAATAAAGTTAAGGGAATGTTGTAATATTACACCACCTATATAAGTAAAGAAAAAGAAAATTTTAAGCATGTCAATATTAATTCTTTATTTATCTTTTTCAGAAAAAAGAACACGTCCTAAATAAACATTAGTTGTTGTAATTAAAGCAAAATTTACAATTTAAGACGATTCTTATTGTAACTTATATAGTTAAACATAATGTTATAAAACATTTTTTCTTATCACTGTCAAATATATTTGTGGCAATTTGAACTCGCGCGCCATTTGAAGAACACTAAAGTATAAATAAAATAAATAAATAACTCAGAAATATTGACTGGAGTACTCACGTCGCACTCTCCCGCCGCAGTCCGCACTGATATGCTAGGCTAGTGTCTCTACAGTTTTCGCTTATATAGGTTAGGATTTTATAAATAATTCGCACAAACACGTGGTTTTAAATATAGCGTAAGGCGCGACCGGCCCGACCGCTGGTTGAAACGGAATGAGCCAGCCAGAGCCAAGCCAACGCCTGTAGAGTTCATGATAGAGATACACAAGGCTCATGTCACGCAGGGTGACCAAACATCCAGGTTTACACTTGGACAGTTCCTTTTTTTCTCTCTTAAAATAGAACTCAAAGAAAAATGTATAAAATCTACAAATGTTAATTACTTGATGAGGCCGTCGTGGCGCAGTGGCACAAGTGTGTGAATTTAAACACAACAGTTAAGGGTTCACTTCCCACTCGGGTAAATTAATTACTACATATATATATATTTTATTGTAGATAGGCAAGCTTTTGTCCGCTATCTTATCTGGTGGTAAGTGACGATGCGAACGATGGTGGAGAACAAAATTATATATTTATCTACATTTATATTTCCTTTTTCTTTGCTCTGGTATCGAGGCATAGCGTGGCGTAGAGTTCCGCTACTCAACACGCAATGCTTCCAGAATTCGGCGGAAAGTGGGGAACAGAGTGTCTTAACACTAGGAGTGTCCAACATCTGCGTACCCTGCTGTGTACGAGATACAGCGATTTTATATGAAACTTACCGCTTACAGTAGTACTTCCCGTAGACTTAAGTTAATTTTATTCGTCGCATCATCAAAACCTATAAGGTATTTCCCAATCACAATCCTGAAATTGGTTGGCTTGGACGGTTTTTTCTTAAATATACTTAAGTAAACATTCGTATATTTCAAGTGGGCATAGCCCCAACGGGCCCGCAAGTATATATATTCATCAGATTTTCTGATTCTGAAGTTTTATTTGTTGCTGACACCGTCACTGTTATTTTATCTAATCAGTTACAAGACTATACACTCAGAATTATTGAACTTACCAAGAATCCTTATAACTGTGTGGTGGTAGACTCCACGATTTTCAGTACAAAAATAGTACATTATAATTTACATTGTTTTAATTTTTACATACATAATATACGTTTGTATATTGCATAAGGATTTAAACATTATTAAAACAGGTGAAGTGCAGTCGTTTGGAGCTGCCATGGAAACAGATGGAGCACTAATAAAATAGTGTTATGTAATTGATTTTTTTTACTTCCGGCCCGGACGGACTGGCGAGCATAAGGGGATGAAGTAATTGATGTAAAATTTTGTAGGTCGAGACATTCTATTTGCAACTTTCTACCTATTTTAAAGGCTTTATTTTAATTAAATGTATTCACGTTAAATATAATACGGAAATATATTTTTGTATTTAAATGAAAATTTATTTTTGTAATTAAATATTATTAAAACCGTTACAAAAATTTGAGGCCAGAACTTGATTTCAGTCGTGGCGTAGGGGCACAAGCCCCAAAGTGTGACAGTAAGCGCGACTGGTTATGAGTTCGGTCCCCGCTCGAGGAAATGAAATATTTATTTGAATTTATATTTCTATACCTTCGCTCTGGTGTTGAGACAAAGCGCTGCGTTGAGTTCCGCCACTCAACACGCTGCCTCCAGAATTCGGCGGAAAGTTGGGAATGGAGTGTCTTAACATTAGATTCCCTTAGCTTACCCTGCTAAAATGATTAATGAAGCATTATACTATCTAATAACAAATAAAAAAAAAATACTAGGTTCCCTCTGCTTAATCTTTAATTTAATTTTTAAATAAAAACATATCAGAATGAAAATGTAAAGCGAACCTTGGGACTTCTTAAGACGCGAAATATTTATAAATTAAATACAATATTCAATGTCAATTAAATTGAAACTTTTAAAAACAAACCATAGCGAGGTCAAAGGCAAATACCTGAGTCTCTAAGAGTCGTGTTCAATACAATTCAGCACAAATGTATACTAGGGATAGACATGAAAGTTCCAATTTTATTACATCATCTTTTTTGCGAGCATTTTGAATAGCATTCTTGTTTCGATACATCCTAGTAAGATATGGGGAACTTATAATACTAAGACATATTTGATAGTACATTTAGTTAGTTTTACATTTTTTGGGTAAAATATGTTTGTTTTTTCCCAAATAAACATCTCAGTTGAGGCGTGCCTAAACGCTCTGGTCAACCATTCAAATCCCACTTAGGGAAATAATTACGCGCATCACGCTGTATTCCTCACACAGAAGCAAGCAAAGGGAACCTAGTGTTAAGAGACTCTGTTCACAACTTTCAAATCAACACCTCACCTCCACACCAGAGCGAAGAAATCAAGATATGAATTTAAATAAAAAATTAAATATTCGAGTGGGGATCGAACCCACAACCAGTCGCGTTTACTGTCACAACGTGTGCCCCAGCGCCACGACTGGCCTCAATTATATATAATTAAAATATTTTCGTTTAATTTTCTACTTCAAATAAAAAAGCTAGATTTTCGCTAGATCCTATCTGCTTATTAGCCTATATCACAAAAAGAATACTTGGGAGTACATAAATATAAGAAAGATATGAAAAAAAAAGAAACCTAATTGCCACGGTAATTCCCTATAATATTGTAATGTTTAAACTTAATCTACTCTAAATTAAGTTTAAACACTTATATGCTTTTTCAGGAACATAAAATAAAATGAAAAGTGGTAAAGCTAAGAAATCTAATATTTTTGAAGCGATGCCGATACTATGCATATAGTACTTATGTAAGCGGTAACTTTGAATTGCAAAGTCATTTGGCCAACTCTATTTTAATATTTAAATCTGAGAGACAGAGAAAACGCTATCTTTTTTTTATACTTATGACGGAAATATACAAGAGTAGTGTGCATTTATTGGGTTGTAAATAGAATTAATTTTATTTGCTTATTAGATATTCATCTTAGCATGTAAATTGCACGTGATTCCATTTTTTTGAATATAACTCATATAGATATCTATTTGTCGAAATATATTGATATTTGAGGCCAGTCGCGGCGCAATGGTTCAAGCGTACGACTGTAAACATTACAGGTTGTAAGTTCGATTTCCATTCGAGGAAATGAAATAGTTTGTATTTTCATTTATGAACTTGCCCTGATAACTAGCTTAGCGCGGAGAGTTTCGCCACTTAACACGCAATGCCTGAAAAATACGGCGGGAAGTGGGAAACAGAAGTGTTTTAATGAGAACGAAGTGTTAAGACACTAGGTTCCCAGTTTCTCTCTGTAATCCCTGCTACGTGCGGGTGCGTGAAATTGAAAAAATAAATGATACCTATTGTTGCTGTTCTAATAATTATATATTAAACTAAAGTGATAAACGAATAAAAACAAATATAAACAAATATAGATATTGAGTAGGTACAAGACTCTTTAAAATAATGAAGAATGACGCCATCTTCACACAGCATTGACACTAGTATTCTAGCTAGCTAGCTAGCTGTGGGTTCATATCTCTTATTAACTTTCTTATTTGTACCCTTAGGGGTGAATTATAATAAACCATAAAACACGTGTTCAATGAAATATTTTTAAGAGTCTAAGTTTCAAATTATATAAAAATCGGTGGCGATTTAAAGATTTTTCCATACAAACTTTCAACCATAGGGGTTGGGTTTCACTCCTTTAGGGTAAAAATTTTTCAAAATCCCTTCTTAGTGGATGTCCAGATTACGAAAGTAAACATCTGTCCAAATTTCACGGCTGTGGCACGCACAGCGCTTCTTAACTCAGTCAGTGAGGACAAGTCCTTTTATATATATAGATATTATACAGGTATTTCCCCTGATAACAGAAATTGTAGAAATCATAGAGTTAACATTATATTAACATAAGAATATGACTTTGAAATGATTATTAATGTTTTACTAAGTATGTTAAAAATCAAAGGATGTAATGTAAAGGACTATATTTAGTTCTGATTAAACATTATCGCCTTTCCTGCGTACACATTGTTTTATTATAATATCAAGATGACTAATATTACAGTGCATTATATTTGCATATATAATAAAAAGGTTTTAATATACAAATTATTAGGTGTACAATTAATATTTATATATAAAAAAACCATAGTCCATATTTAAATAATAAGACCATGAATGAAAAATCTCACAAAAAAGTCTTAAAACTAGAGGACATTATTAAAATAGAAAGATGATATACACAATTTTTTATGACTTTCTCATATTCATTTAATATACCGTATAATTTATATAGCTGGGTAAATATATAAAGGACTTTGTGTGAAGATATTTCATACTCTGCTTTTCGCTCGTATTCGATATACTAGATGATATTGAGAAATAACTCAATCCAGGACAGAGCTCGTACCCACAACCATTGCACCCACAGTCAGACCATGTCCTCGCTGCACCTCTATGGATTTCAAGTACACGTCTCAAACTCTACTCAAAGTACTTATTCTAATCTATCATCATTTTAATATATAAGGTTTTTACAGTCTTAGTTTTACGTCCACTTATTATTAATATTGTATACTATCCTTACATTATAAAAACCTATTTTTTTCAATTTTTAATTTCAATTACGCATCCGCTAAGTTACGTTAAGTGATTATTATTCAAATTAAATAAAAACATGGAAAACGCGTAGCAATTAAAGATAACAGTAATATATTTTATAATATGTAAATTACATTTTTATTGGTTTATTGACATTAGTTTAAAAACAACCAGTGAACTATAATTATACAATTGGACTATAATGTAAATGACTGGACTATAATTATACAATTGTAAAAGTTTTTAATTGTAATATAAATATTAATTTCTATTTTTACGAATATTTTATGTATATTGTAAGTTGTTGTTTCAATATTATTATTATTTTTTGTGTCAGGTAAATTATTTGTTTTCACACTTAATATATTTCCTTTCTCTATTCTGGGAAAGGCTAACTTAAGAAATATAATAATGGTAGTATATGCTAGATTGCATCAGTTTTATCGCTACTGCTATTATATCTCGAATAACAACCGCACTGTAAGCTATCCCCTTACTGGCCGTATACTGTTTACGTTTGAGAAATTATTGTACAAATTACTATAAATAGTATATATAATTTGTATTATAGTGGCCGTCGTGGTGACTGTAACGCGACGGTTGTGGGGTCGATCCCCACTCGAGGCGAATTATTATTTATTAATATTTTAATCTCTTCGCTCTAGCTCGAGCTTCCAAAGCACGAGTCCGGTGTTGAGTTCCGTCACTCAACAGCCAACGCAAATTTGGGGGAATGTGGGAAACTGGAGTGTCTTAACACTAGCCCCCTGCCTACCCTCTTGTGTGTGGAATACAGCGTGAAGCTGCTATATTACTATATATATATATATATAGTACTCTATATATATAGTACTCTATATATATAGTACTCTATGGGCTAAAGGTGAAGCGAAAAAGACATATCAAAGAAATCTAGAATTTGTTCTAGAAACTTATTTTGCAGTACATATATTGTTATGATAATAAACTAATAATATTATGTGCATTAAAGATATGCAACGATTCGAATCTTCGATCTATACTTGAGTTAGTTTTAAAGTTGCAAGGTAATGCCAAAAGTCACATAAAACATATGTTCGAGCTGTCGATGGATTTTTATCGTCTTTTTTGTGCTACTTCAATGATAATAAGGACGAAGATAATATTATTTCATTCTTTCCTTGTATGTAGATATTATCAACGTACAATATATCAAGTTTTCGTATAATATGACATACCTACGATTTTTGATGATTTTACGATTTTTAAAGAATTTTTCATTTATATATTTTTTTATTATATTTTCATTTATATTTTTTTATATCTTTTTTACCTTGTTATTATGTCTAATTTCCTTATCATATTTATTAATTACATTAATGTTTATATACTCGTATACAATTAATACCTATTATAAGAAAATACTATTTTTATCTTTACATTATTTTTATAAATATTACTTAGAACAGTTTATATAATTGTGAAATGATTATAATAATTAAAGTGTGAACTATATTCACAATTTCACACAGAACATATGAGAATTTTACAACTGTGAGCTCAATTTCCATTTTAAATTATTTTAATTTTCTCGCACGGTAAGCAAAATAAAGCCCGACGTTGCCCTCCGCGTTTCAATACGTAATATCTCAGAAATTAGGTAACGCAGTGGCCTAACACTAGGTTCCCTCAAAAATACAACTTAATATGGACTTATGTAAGTAAAATACTTAGTTTTAGTATAATATAAACAGAGCTATGGGGGACAAGCTCGTATTCGTACCAAGCCAATATAATTTTTAATTATGAACTATGTAGACTGAGATCCCATAGCCCTCAGACCTCTATGTCATTTTAGCAAAGCTGAAATTTTGAGCATTATTAGTCTAATATGTAGTTAAGGCCTATGTCCAGCAGTGGACGAGGACAGGCTGATGTGATGATGATGATGATGTAGTTAAGACTGTATGCATAATCTGTAACTTGACCAATGACATTGATCGACTTCATCTTTTAATTTGTACTATTAATGTCTTAAGATATTTTTTTAAGTCATAAGTATATGTATGATTTCATTAATTATTAGATTATATTTTCAATTGTGATATTATCGCTGACTGCATAATGAATAACGCCTTTATCGTTACAAGGTACACTCTTAGATCATCTGTCAAGGCAATAGATTACCTGATAATATATTATATATGTATTGTATAGGTTCATCAAGGGTGTGACTGCAAACGACATCTATTCTTTTCAGGATTCAGCGTGAATGGGGGGCGGAATAACTTAACACTAGGCTCCCTCTGCCTACACTGCTACGTCCGGCTGAAAAACTGTACAATCATATATGTTGTAATTGAACTACACTGATCATCAAAAAATCAACTCATCCTCATTTTATCACTATTTCATTCTCATATAAATATAGAGATGAATGGTGTGACATGGTTTTGTTTACATGCTAGTTATCGCTGTCAATACAATTAGACCGAGATCCCAGGGCCCCCAGACCTACGTCATTTTAGCAAAACTGAAGTTATATGCATACTCTTTAATTTGAAAGTGGGGACCTTTCGGAGATAGCGCCAACTTGAGATATACGTCCAGCTACGATACAGTAAAAACGCTCGTTTTTAAATATGTATTTAAGAATCATGTAAGAAATGTATATTTACTATTACCAGACCCTTTACGAGAGCCTTTACTCCTGCCAGACGTCCTAAAGGTTATTCAAAATTAGGGCAAATGCCGTTAAACTAGCTAGCTTTTATTTTAGCACCCAGACTATTCCGATGACTTAATCATCTTCCCAAAGAGAGATATACCGTTATTTTGCGCTACCTCTGAACTGTTTTAAGTACATATTAGACTTATAGTCCTCAAAATTTCAGCTTTGCTAAAATGACGTAGGTCTGGCAGCTCTGGGATGTTGGGCTAAATGTTTGTTTGAAATGGTTCATTCATTCTCCTGAGTGTGGATCGAACTCACACCTGTGCCTCAGCGCGACGACGGCCCCACTTACGGTACTTTATATATGATTAGTAAATATGATTAATCAAATAAAATAACATATCGAAGATAAAACGATTCGTTGTATATAATATCAAGATATAGATAACTGTTTTTGAATTCTCCGTATAATGATTTCACCTTATCAGATAACAGAGCTACTTTGATTTTGTCCGTTTGTGATAGGACTTTTTCAAAAATAGATACAAAGTTGTGCTTTTTATATAATGATTCTTGACAGACAGACAGGCAGACAACAAAGTGATCTTTCCTGTTTCCTTTTTTTAAGGGTTCCTTTTTTCCTTAAAAGATCCGGAATCCTAAAAATTAATAACGATAAATGAATAATAATATACGAGTATGATTCACGCAGTATCTCGCATATAGGGTAGGGTAGACAGAAGGAACCTAGAAGCACATCGATCCTCACGCACAGACCAATTTTCGAGAATTACTAATTTAATCTAAATTGATTTCTCTTGTTTCAAATCACTATTTTAACCAAAAGTGATTGTTAATAAAATAAGAAATGTTTATAAGAAAACATATCTGACTTAAGATTATTAAAAGGCTTCTGAAATAACCCAACGTTTTTATATTTTGATGAATTATAGTTTATTTTTACTTTGTAAATGATTTTCAAATCGTTTAACGTCTTTAGTATACAAAAACTTGATAAGAATGCATTGTACACATAAATTTTCCATAAAAAGCCTCTAAATAACAGTGAAAACTGTATCGAATTCCATTGCGTGGTTTAGTTGAAGAAGTAAGCGAACTGAAACGAGGACAGACGTGGCGATATTAATCATACTTAAATATATATTTTGCTACCTGTTTAGTAAAATTAGTATCTTACAATAATATCGGCATTGTTCGCTAGCAAACCGGTAGATATGTAACAATCGCTAAGGTGTGATTAATAAGAACTATATTTATTTCAGTTTCACGCTTTATCCCTGTAAGTCTCGTCTCATTAACAGCGTCAAGATACCTATAGCCTACAAATTTAATACATTTTTAAAGTTTCGCAATTCAAAAGGAAAAAAACGGAACTCTTACCGTATATTTTTTTTGAGACCGCGTGGAGATATTTAGCTGAAATTAATATGAAATATTCATGTCCACGAACACAGTGAAAATCAAACATTTAAGGCAGTTTTGCTGTATTTCGTATAATATACACAATTTAGTTGTAGGTACTTCCCGTTGGCCTACTATACTGAAATAAGTACAGAACCCTCGATGGGCGAGCCTGACTCTCACTTTCTCAGCGTTTTTTTAAAAACAATTACTTTTAAATGTACATTTTTAAGTCCATAAAATATATATATTTTTAATAATATCAGCATATCAACGGGGCAACAACGTAGTCAGTAATGTAGGACATGCCAGTTAAACGCCTGGATGGTCAAATGGCTCAAATACTCAATTAAGAGCGTGAGGTTAGCCATCTCCATGTCTGGTATTGACGAAATGAAGCGTATACTTGCATTACGAGTGTCGTGAGAACGATGATGCAAACTATATCAATGATTACCTTCTATTGCCAATGAATTTGTGTTAATTTTAGATACTTATATTTTATCTTTTATTATATTTTAAAAAAGAAAAACATATGTTTTTTTTTTGTTTCATGTTTATTATATTTTTTTATTTATTTATATTATATTTACTTCATAATAAATATCAATAATATTTTTGCTTCGTGGTACTAAGCCCGATTTGGCTTGTGTGACCACTGTACGTGTACATAGACAAGTTTACGGGAGCGTGAGTGGGGTTCTTAAAAATAATAAAAAGTTAAATTTCAATTTATTTTAATTAAAACTTGGACATAATTTCATGTTCTTATATAAGTAAACTTAACTTTGATTGAAAAATAATATAAAGAATATTTAACACGAAATACATAAAGTTTGTTTCCCATGGCGTGAGAGGATTCGCGTTACATACTCCGAACGCTGATCAAGCGTTTACCTGTACCGTTCTCATGCCGCGAGCCAACATAACTACATTTCTAACCATATTAAGTTATACAAATATATACAACGATATTAATAAACAGTAAACATTAAAATCATAATATTTGTATACAAAATTGTATATAAAAAATATTATAATTTCAAATAATCTCTCTTTATCAGTACTAAACGAAATCATAATTTCTAGAGGCTGCTATTAATATAGAGCATTAATTCTATTTATAATATTATTAATTTATTACGCAACGATCGTTTCTGAAAGAGATTCTGGCATCAAGGTGGCATATTTGTCTAACCCTTTGTATGGCAATGACGTTGTTATTATAATTAAAAGGCATAAAATGAATTAAAAATAGTTTTCATACTGTGGTAAAGATAATAGAGGGGAAATCTATCCTCCTATCCACGAGGTCCAGGGGCAGATTTTCGCAGACGTCGTCATCGTCCGAACCGGACGCGCACGGATCCGAGTACATGAGAGCGTCTCTCACGCAGTCGTCGTAGTGACGAGACACACCAACACCTGTGTCTATTACTCTGACGATGGCGGTGACGCAATAGGGAACTTCATCAGCCGAGCGATGAGCGCTTCATTTACGGAGGTGGTGGAGGCGAACCTAAAAGGGGCAATGTCACAAAGAGACGATAGGGTGATAGAGGCACTGATCCAAAAACTTAAGGAAGGCGTTCTGCATAAGCCAGGCCAAATCTAAAATTCCACACCTATATACATGTACAAAATAATTATATAAAAGACAATTATATATGTAAGGTACTATAATAATATAGGTTTAACTACAAAAAAAAATGTCGGTAGGGGTCTCATCCAACCCCTCTAGTATAAGCTCCAGATATAAGTACAGTTTAAATTGTCCCAAAATTGAGTACGCCACATTAAAAGAACTTTCTTAAAATAAAAAAGGCACGGGCAACAATGCGCCCGTAGATGTAGCTTTTAAAATAAAAAAAAAAATTGAGGGGAAAAAAGATAATAAATGAATATTTAGGAAAATGTTCAGATCTATGTTTATATATATAATTAAGTGTAGCACAATCAAATTATTAATTAAGAAATAGTAAATACTTACAGTTATTAAGATCATTTTATAGGAGTATTGCATCGATCTCTACTCGAGGAAATGAAATGTTTATTTAAATTTATGTTTCCATTTCCTCGCTCTAAGCGCGGCGTTAAGTTCCTCCACACGCTCACTCACGCAACGCTGAAAGTAGGGAACGGAGTGTCTTAACACTAATTTCCTCTGCCTACCTTGCTGTGTGCGGGATACAGCGTGAAGCTGATTTAATTTAATTTAATTGCATCGGAATAGTTAATGCCAGTCATCGCGCAGTGGCACAAGCGTGGTACTGTAAACAGCACAAACAGGTTGTGGGTTCGATTCCCAATCGGGGAAAGGAAATATTTAATATTTTCGCTCAGGTACACGCAATGCATCCAGAATTTACCGGAAAGAAGGTTAACGGAAGTGTCATAATGTCTTAACACTAGGCTTCCCGGCTTCTCTCTGCTTTCCCTGCTATATGCGGGATACAGCGTGAAGACAATATACTCAGATATCTCATAGTGTACTTGGCCTACACTATATAGCTGGAGATTAGCGGCTTGATAATAAAAATAATATTTCAAATAAAAGTTATTTTAATGCTTACTATATGAATATGAATATGCCTTATAACATTAGCGTCGGGAGCGCGGTCAAAGGCTATGCCGCGGTGTTCGGTTACTATACTTGGAACGAACATATATGCTGAAACTGTTGAAATCTGAGAAAGAACGACGAGAGATACCGACTGTTATACTTATTATATTATTATACTGTTATTGTGTTACTGCTTATTTTATCATTAAAAAAATATTAGTTTACATATAAAAAAAGAGTTTACCTGCATGTAACTGTAACTCCCAACTTAGTAATGCTAATTGATTTTAACGTGGAATACGTACCTATATACATAATATGTAGAATGTAGATGGATCCAAGGAATACGTGACGTGGCCGGCGCTTTGTGACATCTCCATCCTCCAAACCACCGTAGGGAGAAATAGGGAGACGGCAGCTCTTATCAAAATAATACTCGTAAATCAATATTTGCTTTGAGGACATGCTCGAATGTTAATTAAATCAATCAATCTGTTTTCAAAGATTACTAGGGGGGTTATCTAGGTAGGCTGAAATATGAGAGAGGTGTATCGATTTGTGGGAAATCTGGAAAAGCTGCTATTTATCCAAGTCCAAAGTGTTGAATTATTAAATGCTTTAACAAATACTTTTCCTTATTCTTCTGTTATTATATTTTTCTTCAGCTTCACGCATATAGCAGTATAGGCAGGGGGAACCTAGTGTTAAAACACTCCGTTCTCAACTTTTCGCCCAATTTATGAGGCATTGCGTGTTGAGTGGCGGAGTGGAAATTGAACCCACAATCCGTCAAGTTTACAGCCACACGCTTGTAACCCTACGCCACGACGACCTCCAATTGAAATATGTATATATATAATACAACAGAATACTTACACTGATAGTATATCTTCAATTGTCTTGAGTATTCTAGGACTTTACATGTTTCCAGTAAACATACGAAATATCTAATTCTTAAAAAAGATAGCTTAAGTGGCGAATAATACTTTTTATCTTTATTGTCAAATTTATATCAAATTTTAATTTTGAATGTGAAATAGCGTTTTGTAAACAATACATCATAATTTTATAAATCATTCTTAATTCTATTCTTACCATAAGTCTACGAGAATGAAAGAATTTTAATATTTTTAAAGAGAGAGAAGAGAGAGAACTAAACTAATTTGACAGAAAAATCCTTGCTAACATTAGGATAATTTCTAAAAGCTCATAAGGCTAGCTTACTGTTTTTTTAACATGTACTACATGTTAAAAAAATACTTCAATCTTTAAGGGGTACAAAACACCCCTTGTAAAGAATACCTTGGGATCCCTAAAGCATAAATCTAATTGTAAATATAGTATGTTTTTTTTTATCGAAAAAGGACAAGGCAAACGAGCGTTCGGGTCACCTAATGGTGATTACCGCCGCCCAAGAATCCGTGCAGCACCAGAGGAGCTACAGGTGCGTTGCCGGTATTCATTAGTTAGAATGATACAAAAAACTTATTTTATATTATTAGCTATTTTTTTTTGTATAGAAAAAATAACAAAAACGAAGGAACCGATTATACTCATATATTAACAAACAAAAAAAACAAAATGAAGTATGAATGTTTATAAATACTCTAAATACATCACTTGTGCCTTTTACATTTTCTTTTTTTTGGATAGACCCCACGACAGGTCCGACAGGGCATGCAGCAGGGTAGCTCGTTCTCCTCACATTGGATTTGCTTACACGAGTGCAGCGCTTGTTTCGGTTTAGCGGGTGCTCTAGGGGTGACTAGCTCTACCTGGAAAAAAATAATAATTTTATATTGGATTTCACGTAATTCAGATGGAATTGAGTTGGGACAATCATTGTAATACATTATATCGAAGTCAACGTCTATCCCGCTATACGTGAAAAAGCGTGAAGCAGACATTTCAATATATATAACTACCTCAATATTTCCAGTACGATTGGGTTCGTCCGTCTGTTTGCCAATTTTCAGAAGGAACACATCCTTGTCTGGATGAAGAACTTTTTGCGCCTGCACTCCCTTAGGCGCGTCGTACGGTGTCACGTTGCACGTATTACAGAGGGTGTCGTGGGCCTCTTGCTTACTGTATATCAACTCTGAGTTCAGTTGAGTCCTATTAGTTAGGGCTTCGCATATGTCGTCGGGTATCTGAAATAAATTTGTTTTTATCAGATATTCATAATGTTTAAAGTTTTACGAGATAAGTCATAATGAAAGTTTAAATTTAAATTTGATGGATATTTTTCTGAATTAATTTTTAAACGTGGTCGTTGTGGCGCAGGAGCACGAGCGACGTCCGACAGTTTTTTGTTTCCGAACTCGGAGAAATAAATGACTTTCATTTCTCCGGTTTGGTAACAAGAGAAAACGCGGCGTTAAGTTCCGCCACTTAACTCCACTGAGTAGAAAGCTTTAACACTAGTTGCGTTAGGGTAATCAAAAGTGTCTCTATTTGTTATTGCTACAATTGTAAATGCAATTAATAGTAAAAAATTATCTACAAGAGAAATTTACATCTACAGAAATTTACCTCGAAAATTGCATTGTTGTTACTATATCCATAGTAAGAAATCGATTTGCGCCTTAAATTTGTGAAAGGCCTTTCTTTATAAAAAGCTTTTATTTTTATTTTTTTAATATATTAAATATTTTAAATATGCGACAACTTTTTCAAAATACAAAAATAGTTATAGTTATATCAATATGTCAGTTCAACCTGAAAGTTTAATTTGTTGGCTGGTCCACCACCTTCACCTCCAATTCCACATGTTTCCGAGCATACGGAATCCGCGTCGTCGCACGTGCATTGGTTTTGTAGTTTTAACTGTGAAGGCGTCAGCTTGGGCGGTTTGGATGTGCTTTTTGGAATTCTTATTTTTACCTTAAAAATATTTTTTTATTTTTATATAAACCTGTTTTTATTTGTTTGGTATGATATATTATGACTATATGCGTGAAATATACAGCGCGATGTTGAGTACCGCCACTCAACATGCAATGCCCCCTGATTTCGGCGGAAAGTGGGGGAACAGAGTGTCTTAACACAAGATTCCCTCTGCCTACCCTGCTGTGTGCGGGAAGCTGATATGTATGATATAAGAACGCGATCAAAATGAATATACTATTTGCCTGCGAAAGATATAGCTAAATAGTTGCAATTTTTGCAGCATAAATTATTAAGTTAAAAAACACATAAGGATTTTTATACAAAAAATGAAAAAAAAAAAAACTACGATACGACAAAAGGACAACCTCATTTCCATTAAATATAGCACCAATTTCTTCGTAAGGTTTTTTATTATTTTTCACATCGATAGACTTCCCCATGATTCTTATAAAGTTATTGAATTAGCACTTTATAATTTTGAGCCGAAATATTATATAATTTAATTTAATGACTGTCAATGATGATCAGAATGAAGCATCAAGCAAAGAATTTCATAGAGTACAAAAAGAAGACAAATAATAATTGATGTAAATAAAGGAGGTTGGTATATATTATGGTAAAATTTTTTACTGATACTACTAGTAAATTTACTTTAATTTAAATATATGCTTAGTTGGTTAATAATTATAATTTTAATAATTATAATTATAATATAATTAAACTACAATTAAATAAATTTATATTTATTTTGATATTTTAAAGTATTAAACGTGAAGTTTTTTGCTATTGTAACGTTATTAGAAAGAAATTTTAAACGTAGGTAACGGTAGACAAGTAACTTGGAAAATTGAAAAACTACTATGTGTTTTCCCTTTCAAATCTTAATGAGGATTCGCACTATAAATATCTCCAGCATATAGTAGGGTGGGTAGGGAAGAACTTAGTACTAAGACACTCCCTTGTTCTCCACTTCCGCCGAACTACCGAGACATTGCGTGTTGAGTGACAGAACTCAAAGCGTGCTTTGCCTTATCACCAAAGCGAGGAAAAAGAAAATTAAATATTTTATTTCTGCTAGTGAGAGTCGGAGAAAAGTAACGCTTATAGTCAAAAACTACAAGTAAAAAAACTACAAGTCGTCGTGTACAATACACGACGACCTAAATAAGTAAATTCACGTATTTACTTAAATTTCTATGTAATGATCTAAAAATTGATTATCATAGTCGTGTACATATTAATAAAACATTAATATTATAATAAAATAACCTAATTAGAAACACACATTTATATTGTTTTAATAAAAAGCAACTTCTTTTCATTCGTCTATATATTTCTAAAGTGATCTCTAATTAACCTTCATTAGAAAAAATGGAATACTAATGATATACCAACTCAATAAGACCATTGTAATAGAGCGTTGCCAAATGCCTAACATACCTAGGGATCCTTGACCTTACAGATCTGAATATACTTTCAAACCATCCAGGAATCCCATTAAAATCCGTTAAATTTCATCTTAATCGATCATTTAGGATTAGATAAAAAAAAACTATTTAAACAAGACGTTTAATGATGTCTATGTAAAAAAAATAATTTTAAAAAAATTGACCAATAATAAAATGTAGGTCAAGCTCATTGAAAATTTGATTGGCAGTAAAAATATTCCGTATCAGAATTTTATTAAAGAAATAAGTCCTCTTAAATTGATTGTGAAGTAACGTTTATGTCAGTTCCTTCTTATATTTTCTTCTTCTTTGGCTTATTACAAGGACACGGGATAGGTTCGGGATCACATTGTGCTCCTCTTGTATCGCATCGATAAGGACCAATTTTTTCAGGTCCTTTCGGAGTTACCAGCTCTAACTCCAGTTTACTACGGCGATCACCATTAGGACCTACTTTAGCCACCTGTTTAAACGAAATATATGAATTTTAATAAAATATAGAAATATATGGTGTTCTTATAAAAAAAATACATAAAAACAAATTCTTTTATCATCCCATAATATATAAACTTGTTGTAAATTATCATATTTCACTAGCATACCGCTTTTGTCTATTCTTCTATTTTTTCTTTGATTTATTTTTTACTATACTTATTCTCAGTACAAGTAAACATTATATTACCTTTAGAAGGAAAACATCCTTTCTGGGATGCAATACAGATTGTGCAGCTCCAGGACCTGGGACGTCTGCGGGCACCAAGCTGCAGAGCCAAGGGCAGTTACCCTTGCCACCCGCAGGTTTAGCTTTGCCTTGCACTTGTGTGCCCTTCACGTTCATTGTAAAACAGTATATCAGAAATTGACTTATAGATTTAAAAGTTTATATTTTGCCAATAATTTTTTATGGTTATATAACATCGGTGGTTTGTGATTGAATGTCAAGTATTTTTTTTATTGTGACAGTAACGGTTTAAAGTTCTTTTTTATTAGCTTTTTAGTTTTGCCAAAATAAAATATTGCTTAAGATTTTTAATTCTTTTTTATTATTTTATATAACTTATTAAACATATTTCTTAGTAATGTTTTTCGTCATTAATATAATTTTAGATATTATTTTCGGGTTTTATATTATGAAAATTCATTAAAAAGCGTGTCCGTTCGTCTGTCACAAGCCACAACCAATTTGCTGCGGAATTGTGGAGCAAATCAGTTGATAATTTAGTACTCATAATAATGCTTCGTGTATTGTGATTCAAAAATACCATTCACAACCATTATATAATAATTTATTTATTTATTTATTTATTTAATTGTTTGAAGGAAATAAAAATTCTATTCACTAAATAAATTTTGATTTTGGTTTTGGTTTTTGGTTGGAAAAACAATATTTAATAAAAAATAATATTAAAAATAAATAAATAATAAAAAAATTGTCGATACATATTTATCTGGACGGTCCTAGTTCCCTATGCTTAGTTACCCAATGGAGCTGTAAGTGTAAAATGTCTAAGTAAAAAGCCTATAATTATATTGCTCAACCTCCTCTACCTCCCACAGTCCAATAAAAATCGGCTTAGATATTCCGGAGATTAAGCCGGACAAACATTAAGACAGACAGACAAAAATATTTAAATTGTTTGCGTTTTAGTATCGTGTGAATAAACATATGCACTTGATAAAACACAGAAACGCAGCGGCACAAGGGTGTAACTGTAACGCGATTATTGTAGGTTCGATCCCCACTCGAATTAGTGAAATATTTATCTACGTTTATATTTTCATTTCTTCGCTCTGGAGTCGAGGCTAACTAAGCGCGGCTTTGGGTTCTGCCACTTCAACACGCAACGCTTCCAGAATTCGGTAGAAAGTGGGGCACAGAGTGTCTTAACACTAGGTACCCACTGCCTACCCTGATGTGTGCGGGAAACAGCGTCAAGCTAATATAGTTATTTTGAAATCACAGACAGGCAATCAATTTTATTAACATGATGATAATGATATAAATAGGTACTATAGATAAACAAGAAGTATAGCAAATTTCATATCAAAATGTACGTAAATTTTAGTTCTATAATAAATTGATACTGATGATAATATATTGATATATTTCTAATATCTTCTGCTTACATAATAATACAAGTGGATGAAGTGGACGTAAGTTCAAAACCAGAAAATGTTCATGAAGAGAAAAGCAACGTTGTTAATTACGTAATTAATATCTTCTTAACATATATTTTTATGTTCAGCTTATACGATGTACCTAAGATTGAAATACTTTGACTAATGTTTTTGTTACAGTGTACTTACTCATTGAGTTTTAAACCTATAAAAATAGATATCTATATAAATCTCTATATAATTTTAGTTAAATGCTTTGAGCCGGAATTTTTCATATTTTAATCGTTGACGTACATAACTCTAATAAACGTACCTCATAGGTTTTATTGATCAATAGGTGGATATCGCTTATTATGCAGACTAATTTAAAGCAACGTTTGGCTTTTCTACATTTAGAAAATAAGATAAAAGAGAAAATATATATATTAAAAGATTACTTTTTGTGTTAGAAACATTTTTATTGATGAATTATTTCATACGATCGTTCAGGGAAATTATTTGGTAATTAATAATATTTATCAGTATTTTTTTCATAGGACAATAATGTTAGCCACAACATGATGAGCAATTGCTGAATGTTCCTTTGGGAGGCTTACAAGGTAAGACGGAACAACATTTTCGTGGGAGACAGAGTATTGGCGGGCTGCAACATGCAGAGCAAGGTCCAGGTACACTGCGGCACCTAACGACTGGGCACGATTTTAATCTATTGTGACATGGTGAAATTCTTTTGCGATGACATCTTATTCTCGGCTGACTACGACTCTTTCTATGGCGTTTGCGTCCAACTGGACATGGTCGAATACATGGTGAACTCTTGCATGGGCTTGTACATTGAGGTCTTGCGCAAGGAGGTCTGCATGGATTACCACACGGTGCGGGGGCACAACAAGGTTTTCGAGGAGAGCATGTATTACACTTCCCGCAAGGATATCTGCTACATGATGGTTTGCAACATCTTTTGCAAGGCAATGAGCCGCAGCGCATTTGTCCACATGGTACACTTTTGGGACATTTTGGCTTACACGGTGGTGGAGTTCGGCAAAGAATTAGTTTGCATTTTGAATAACGGCAATAACTGGGTGAAAGTGGACACGGCATATTGCACGGTGTGGGTCGAGTTGGTGGTGGTGTCCATTCCAACATTAATTCATTTCTTGCTAAAGGAGCGCCGGTCAACTTTCTTATAACTATTTCAAATACACCTCTTCTTGGGTTATTTGCCGACGTAACTTTCACAGGTCCTTGCTCCTCACCCGAAGAAGCTAAAACACATTTAGGTCCACGACAGGGTTCACTCCCGTGCACTGGACATGTTTCTTTGGGCCCAATTTTTATGTGCGACACCGTTACCATCATATCTCCTTTTGATACCCCTAATCCAGGGCAGGGTTTCTGTGCTTTGTCATCTTTAATTGTCACACATTTTGACGTCCCTGATACAGGTTTTGTGGAAATCTGTGATTTTGACTTAGCGATTGTCACTTGGGGTTTCTTTGGTCCGGACTGGATACTTGATTTGGACCCAAGTTTCTTTACATCACTTTTTGTACCGGTACTTGTGGCTTGACTTTTCTTTGTTAAGCTTGTATTAGATGCTTTAGATCCCATCCCCTTTTTTTTATCGTCTTTTTTTCTTCCAAAAAAGTAAACTTCAGGAGTAAAAATCTTCTCAGGCGCATAATTTTTATCATATGTACAAGGTATGGTGGACATGGTGCAAGTAGAGCAGTAATCAGAGTTTGTACTTAGTGATGGCTTTTTCCGTTTATCACAAACTTGTAAACATTTATTAATTGATGCTGTAGCTTGAGTACCTAATGATTGTTGAAAATTACTACACTTGTCAGGTATTGTCATGTAAACTGATATTTCTCTACTTCCAAATATACTCTTATAGTCTGATTGTATAATTGAAATATATGATTCTTTTGCAGTACTAAATGATTCAGTAGACCATTTTGATATTTTAGTTGAAATTGTATGCGGTGCTGAATATGACGAAACAGATGATAATTGATGTAAGCTAAAGTCTTTAGGTACATCTGTTGTTGAGTGACGGAAACCACATGTACTGGAACTCTGGTGCATGGCTTTCATTCGACTGTTACTATTTTTTTGGTAAGGCGACTGTAGGACCCCGGAACCTACGATAAGTGTATGATTTTATAAAAATAAGATAAATTTTAATTAAAATACATATAAAAGGAATGTTTATTATTAATATTTATAACAAAAAACATGACATAATAAATTTTAATATAACTATGGACAACAATCAACACGCATTGGTACGCATTGAGCAGTACGGGGTTCCTTTGTTGGTACAATTTTGTCATAATTTATAACTGGTGTAATAAACTGGTATTCAAGCTTAGATTTTCTTCCTGGCATTTCTATTGTTCTGCCTATTTTCATTTTTATAACTTGCTTCGGAAAATCATAAACAACTCCTTGGTAATTCTCAGATGCTGGTGAAGTAAGTTGTTGTGGATCTTCTCTAGCAAGTTCTCCTATTCCATTTGAATTAAAGTTGAAGTGGGCTCGCTGCTTGTGCCCCTGTTCGCAGGTATCCGTGGGCAATTGGAATACAACTTTGTTTCCAGTAGGACAGCAATCTAAGTAACACGAACATGCATTTAAAGAAATCTTATCATAAAATAAATTTTGCAAACATTGCCATAATCATTTTATAAAATTATATAAAAACATTCTTATTTAATATAAATAAAGGTAAACTTTTATATTAAGTGGAAAATGTTATCAAAAATAGAAATATAAAAATACAAAGGAATGTTAAATAAAAACAAGTTAAATAAAAAAAACAAAGAAGATGCTATTAATTACTGATTCAACACAGCTATCTAAACTGCTTATGTCTTTTTTTTTATTTTCTTTAATCTTGGAATACAACATTCGCAATCAAGGTCAGATTGTAAGCACGTATTTAGTTTTTTTATAGGTTGTTTCTTGTCTGGCCCTTTAGGGGCAACTAGTTCAAGTTCCATTTTTATTTTCTTCTCATTCAATGTCGCAGTTTTAGCCACTTTGAGAACGAAAACATCTTTGTTGGCTAGTTCTGGTGATTTGTTGTCACCACGGGCCAACGCAAGTTGTTGACCATGCTTAGAAGCTTGCAGGCAACCTTCCGTCGTACAACTAAACTGTGTGTCGGCCAGTCGTCTATTACAACAGACATCCTCACTTGGCAAAGCCAAACTTATTTGATTTTTCCCACATGGTGGCTCACACAATCCGCCATCCTTCTGTTTTGCGAAAGGACATTGCATAGCGCAATGCGTCTGACTTATCTTCTTTATTATAGAAGCACTGGCTGGTACTTTTATTTTAAGCTCATTTCCACCAAGAATTGTACCAATTTCCTCAAATTGCTTATTGGGACCTGGCCAGCAAAAGTTTTAATGCAATCCCTTAATGACTAAATATCACTATTTGTTACTTTTAAGTTTATTTTATTTAGTACGACATTTTACCTAAAAAAAAATTATAATAGTACTTGAAAACTTAAAAATTATTCTAACCTTTAGGCACATGTAAACAATATTGATCGGTATTTCGACAGACCATTTGCTGCTTAGCCGCGGGTTTGGGACCAGAACAAAAACAAACATCATCAGGATCTTCACACGGCATACTGTTATACGGATCTTTAGCTGTAATAATAACAAATTATTAATTTACTATAAGACAATGTTTGTATTACTAAAAATTGTAGGCAGTGCTTTATTTTTACCTTGTGGGCACACACCGCTTCGTCCACTGGCGGTGCAAGGGGGAGCTGAGCTGCCACCTCCACCCATACTTAAGCCTCGCGTCCCTCCACAAACACATGGATCTTGCTTGCTTTGGAAATCTTTATTAGGCGCACATGATCTGTCTACAATTTCAGATTTTTTACCTGTTTCTAAGCTCAAGGGAGCTCCTGGACCTTGGAATTTAGTAATGATTAATTTGCCAAAGCAAGAAATGCGTAAAAACATAACAATGTCGCCAGTTTCCGAGTTATCTGGTCCAACAATTTTAAAGGAATCTTTCAGAGCCTGGTAGCCAACATTTGTCGGGTCTTCTAAAAATGTATTTCGAGCTTCAACGAATTCTTTTGTCATGTCTATAGTACATTCGCCCATTATTATTTTTGTTGGTAAACAACCACATGGTAAAGACTTATACACAGATATATTTATAGGAAATTTAGTCATAGCGGTGGCAATTTCATTTTCACTGAGAGAGAAAAGGCAAGATTTTCCACTATTAAAGGATTTTATGAAAGGTCCATTGCTCTTTGCTATGCAGCTACCAGACTCATCATCACATATCTCCAGAGGCTCAACTCCTGCACACTCAATATTTACGCAAGTCCTGAAATCTTTATCAGAAAAACAAGGGCTTTTAAGAAAAACTATTTTATCAATTAGCACTTCCAGGAGGAAAAGACTATCATTCTGTTTCGTCATACTGAGCTTTTGCGGGGATGGGACTTTAATTTTTTATTTTAATTATAAATTTTAACGTATTTGTTCATACCAAAATTTTGATTATGAAAGATAAACAAAAGAAGAATATAATGTCATCTCATATTATCATACTTCATAATCATACAAAGAAGATTTTATATATAATCTATTTAGCGTAAACTTACCTACAGTAGGTATCTATTTACTGCGGTACTCTGGAATTTATTTGGAATAAAAATTTACTAAGTGTTCTATTTATTAAATGTTTTTCATTCATAATGAACACATTCGTAAATATCTACATAAAGAATCCAAAACAACATATTTTAATATATCGTAATTTTAAAATCAATTTTTGTATTGGACATTGTCAAATCAAGTAAACATTGCAAAAATAATAATTCAGGTACATACTTCTGTTAAATTATTTATAATAATATAAAATTTTCGGCTTAAATATAATTTAATGCAAATTTACAGAGAGTAAGTACAGGGTGAGTCATATTGAACTTTCCGATTTCAATAAGGTGTGTATTAAAAACAAAGCGACATGCAGTAAAAAATATTTTATTGTTTGAAAGCACATAACATGCAGTTTTAATTTAGTTGGTTTTAAAAATGATATCCTGTAAATGTCTACCTCCATTGACCACACACTGCTGAAGCCTTTCCCGGAAGTTGTCCATTACT